>JAODLI010074984.1:0-12661 GCA_027575585.1 Percopsis omiscomaycus
CCACAAAGAACTGGTTCATTGCGACCCCCCCACCCCCTGTGTGCACACATGAGAGGGGGTCTCAACCAATGAAATACAGTATTCAGTTGTTTTTAATAGCATAGCGGAACATAACATAGCCTAAAGACGTACAGTTCAAACCATGAATGTCATAAAGACAATCTTGTGACCCCTCAGGGAGTCCTGACCTGTATACCCCTGACTTGCATCTTTCAAGGGTTATACACACGCTGCAAATAATCCTACCTCCACCTTGTATAACTACAGATTTCTCTTTGTTTGGCTCAGTGTCCATCACTCAGACTTGCCTTTCCCTTTCTCACCAAAACAAAACTCTGACCGCAGACTAAGTTGCAGTAATAGTAGCACAGAAATATGGCAGTGTCTGTTGTAAAGGCTATGTTTGTTGTGGTTTGTCTTCAGAGCATTAATGAACACGTATCCCGTACACGTATGTGATAACGTGATGATGTTGGCAAAATTGATACCTATGAGCAAAGTTCAAGTGAAATAATAGGCCTGTCTTTAAGAAACCGCCGCTGGTTGGGTCATCTGCTGTGTAGTGTGATGCGATATGTTTGCTAGTCTTTGTTGTATGTTTAAACACCATTTTAAAGATTTTTTCATATATTGTGTTCTCCTTTTCTTTATTCTGCCCATTTGGACTAACTAAATAACTAGCTAACCTCTTTCAAAACTTAACAGAAGTGTGCTTCAGTTTGGATATATTCTAGAAACATAGCACTGAACATGCAGATACCAAGCATTGTAACATTTTAGAATATGTTTCTCCCATGTTATTTGTGTTGATAGCAGGCTTGGACGAGAACGATGCCCACACCGTAACAACACGTATTTCTTTCAGTCTATTTCTGGAATGGAGGCTTTTCTGGATGGTGTAATAAGCTGCTCTGTGTGACCTAGACATTGAGTCAATTATTTAGCAACACTGGAGCCCTACGGTACATTGAAGCCAACTCTAGCCTGAATAAAAGACTTCCATTCAAGAGTTCTAACCCCTGTCAGTCCAATTTCAGTATAATTTGGATCATTGCACACATGGCAAGCTCAAGTGTTATGGTACCTTGGCCTATATTTAGAAAACATTGTAGTAAATTATGTATTTTATTGTTCCTAATCTACTTTAGGTGAAAGCATTTTACTGTTATCGTGCAGAACCCGCAACCATCAGGAACCTAAAAAGAGGAGTCACCAGCTTACTGCAAGTACAACTCCATAGTGGGAAGGTTATAGAGGTCAGTTTGAGATCCAGCACTAGTATGCATATTCTTAAATGTTTTTCATATTTACATAAAACTAACTACTGTGGCTCTTATCCGATAACAGAACGATGTGTCAGGGAGGTGCACAGTGGAGTACAAGGCAGTAAACGGTCAAGTGACAAGAACCAAGATCCTTGAAACATGCAAGACTGCAGATACTGGCTTCACCACACACAGCCATGTGAGTCAGCATCTATACCCTCAGTTCTGGGTCCTACATGGTACAGCGTTCTGAAAATCCGCTGCCTGAATTGTTCCTCTTTAGGTCTTGGGCGTAAACAGGAAGTCCAGTTCCGTTACAGTGTTTACCATTAAGGATGGCTTCATCCATTCTGCCACGACTGAGGAGAGCCACATCCTGACTGTTAACGCCCGCTCATCTACTTCAGCGAAAGTTATATCAAGGTGAAGTTCTGATTTAAAAAAAAAAAAAAAAACGTCTTTCTATAATTAACTTTGGTAATGAGTGATCTTATAATTCTTGATATTTCCAGGCAAAGCTTCAGATTTGTAGGGACTGAGGCTGGTCCAATGGAGGCTGCTGGGAAAGATGTTCCTGGGGTTGTAAAGGCCCTTGATGCTAAGATGGCAGCTGTGGGTATCATGGCCGAGAATGTCAAAACTGAGTGCAAGGGATGTCCTTCAGTAAGTGTCTTTTTCTTTTTCCTATGGAACTATATTAATGTTCATATATTAGTATCCACCTTATTTATGAATGCAGAAGACAAAAGTTGTGTACGGCCTTAGGGGTATATTTTTTATTATTACATATAGTACATGCGAAAGGCAAGTCTATCCCTAATAGAAATTGCCGAGCATTTAATTTGACAACATTACCAAGGAACTCCCGAGTTATAAAATAAGGTAGATACTGGTCTTGTTAATGCAAACCAACTATTTTATTTATTATTTTTTAATTGTACGAAGCTGTCAATGACTTGCCTCTCCTTTTAAGTCACCCTTCCTCTACTCTGCTCCCATCCCTAGCTGTTTGAACACTGGCAAACTATTCAGAAGCAGTTTGAGCCGGCTAGCCTCTCCAAGGTCACAGCTCCTCGCAGCTTCCTGGCCCTTATCCAGAGCATTAGGAAGGCGTCCAAGGAGGAGATTCTCAAAGTACTCAAGAGTGCCAGCAAGACGACCCTGTAAGAAAGCCCCTTCCTCCATGTCTGACCCATGTCTTAATTAATCGACATTCCTCCAATATTTTTACTCAGTTTTGTTCTTTAAAACTTAGAAGAACATTAACCTGGATCCCAGACCCTGTCAATCGCAACCACGACCACTTTTTAAATTATTCAGCATTTCATTAGAATTTCTGACATAATTGACCAAACGTGATGCTTGTGTTTCATGGGGTCTGGAAACAACGCTAAATGACTCGTCTGTTTAAAAAACCAACCAAAAAACCAACAGCATATAGATCCAACAACTCAATTAGTCAATAAGTCATTCTTGCTCTAGCTAACATTCCCCTGCTGTTCATTAGACCTCAGGTGGTGGATGCTGTGACTTCCTCCCAGACCCCAGCTTCCCTAGATGCCATGCTAGACTTCCTCAACTTCACAGATGCCAAAGGACTTATTCTACAGGAGAGGTTTCTTTATGCCTGTGGCTTTGCATCGCACCCCAATGAGAGAATGCTCCAGGCTCTTCTGGTGTGTAGCAAATGTTCAGATGAATCTCAAACTCTGCATTTATATCTAGATTATTTAATTTGTAAATTGATTAAAACAACACCCCTTTTTTCTTTTCAGGACATTTCCAAGGGAAAGATTGGAAGCAGTGAAATCAGAGAGTCTGTAGTGATCATTATGGGAGCCTTGGTTAACAAACTCTGTCAGAAAGGAGGCTGCAACTTACCAGTGAGACTCCAATTTTAACAATTATTAGTTGCATTGAATAAAATATTTATCATAAAAAAGATGACAATGTATCAGAAGGCTACAGTACATAATTAACTGCATCCTTTTGTGTATTACCTACAAATAGAATCCAGCTTTGATAATTTTAGTGCATATACTGTATTTCCTAGAACAGTGCACTAAAATGACCAAAGCTGGATTCTATTAGTAGGTAATACAATAAATTTGTACGTTTCAGTGCAATAACTTGGTATCTTCTCTCTTGTAACCTCTCAGGCGGTGGTCCAGGTAACGAAGATGATTTTAGAAGGTCCTGAAAGCACAAAGATTGAGTCGGAGGTCCAGATGTATCTTCTAGCTTTAAAGAACTCTCTACTTCCAGAAGCCATTCCAATATTTACTAAATATGCTGAGTCGGAGATGGGCGCATACAGCACCATTGCCCTCAGCGCCCTGCAGAGATACGACCCCAAACGTATTACAGACGAGGTACACTGAAATACACAACATTAAATATTGTAAAGTTAAATGTACACTCTTCAATTGCATTATAGAACTCCCAGAACCCAAATTTCGGACTGGGCTCATTATTTGTTTGAAACGCAACTGTACATAAAAGTTCACATTGCTATAAGGGGAGGGGTAGAGAATGGTGTGAGTGTAGGAGCTCTGAAGAGGGAGGAGTAGAGATGAGTGCCATGACTCAGCACAGCAAGTGTGGGAGTCGTTTTAAACCAAAGCTGCATTTTAGTCCATCCACAACACTGGGCACAAATAGTGTATATTTGAAGTGTATATGTAATAGTTAATGAATGTGTATGCAAGTGTGGTATTTGACTTTTTATGATGTTTTTTTCTGTTTTCATGAATCTAGGTGAAACGAACTGTCAACAGGGTCTACCACCAGAATCGCCGTGTATATGAGAAGAACGTTAGGGCTGCTGCTGCTGATGTCATCCTTAGTGGCAACCCTTCATACAATGATGTCAAGAATGTGCTTCTGTCCATTGGACACTTGCCCCATGAAATGAACAAATATATGGTTTCTAAGATTCAGGACATCCTTCGCTTTGAAATGCCTACCAGGTATATTTGTGCTCAAACTAACTAACAAACTCGTTTAAGTACCAAAATGTAATAATCTCCTTTTATAAAGGTTTGCAGGTGCACACATGATGATGTGACGTAATATATCTAATAATAAAATTTTATTTTTCAGCAAAGTTGTACGGCAAGCTATGAAGGACATGATGTCCCACAATTATGACCGCTTTGCAAAGATTGGGTCATCCTCTGCATACTCAGGCTTCATGGCACGTGAGTAACAATCTAATTCCATCCAAACCACCTCTCCAAAATCTGTACTCAATATGTCTCAATATTTTCTACAAGAATACTCAAATGTTAACAAAAATGTAAACAAAAATACTCCCCTGCAGAAAATACGGATGTCACGTCAACCTACAGTTTGGATATACTATACTCGGGCTCCGGCATCTTAAGGAGAAGCAACATGAACATTTACGGTGCTAGTAATGGAGCCGTGCTACACAATCTACAGGTGAAGGAATACATTCGTACTTGTAAAGTATAGATGCTTTGATCATTGTAAATGATTACATTTAAATGGTGCTTTAGTGCAGTGCTTAACACGTTATAAGAGTAAACTATTTTTATATATTATACAGTAGTATATACGTTTGTAAAATTTGTGCATATGTATGAGATTCTCACAATAACTCAATCCAATCCCATCATTAATGTTTTTCAGGTGGCGATTGAGGCCCAAGGGCTGGAATCCCTGATTGCAGCCACACCGGACGAGGGCGAGGGGGATTTAGAGTCCTTTGCTGGAATGTCTGCCCTGCTGTTTGACGTCCAGTTGAGGCCGGTAACCTTCTTTAAAGGCTACAGTGACCTCATGTCCAAAATGTTCTCCATGTCTGGGGAACCCATGAATGTAGTGAAGGGTCTCATCTTGCTGACTGATCACTCTGAGGTTAGTGCCCACCAGTAATGCGTCTGGCACATTGACATTTCTGGAACTTCTCTGGTGTGTAGAAGTAACAATATCAAAACTTTTCCAAATACATAAATGTTATTTTTACTGCTAGTTATCAGTGACATAATTCAGTGAAGATTCAGCCTGCTGCATATTCATGAAAGCCTTTCAGTTTAAATTTTTTATGTGTTTAATTTAAAACAGTGGTAGGTCCACCACCAGTGTAAGAATTACCATTAGGCCATGCTATCTATAGCAGTTTCAAACAAATCACTTACCTTGCTGTAGGCCATTATTACTGGAAACTGGAAAGTCATTGCTTTTTTTTCATATAATTTTGCTGTCTCGCTAAATAATTAGTGTGAAATTTAAGATCTTTGTTTGTGTGCAGTTTCCTCATTCCCATGTCCTGTCATCATTAACACCCTTGCAGGTCATTCAACTCCAGTCTGGTCTGAAGGCCAGTGCAGAGTTCCAGGGAGGTTTGGCCATCGACATCTCTGGAGGCATGGAGGTCAGTCTGTGGTACCGAGAGTCTAAGACCAGCATCAACAACAGGTACAGTCCAACAGGTTCTCAAACAAGGAAAATATTTACCACACACCAATACAGCTGCAAAAGCCATTTGTTATCTAGATACTAAATCAGTGGTTCTCTACATGGAGTTCAGTTTATAACATACATAATTTGTTATGTGTTGTATTTGTGTGTAGCAGCCTTTTTGTGTGACTTCTTTTATGTTTAGGTTGAGGGAATCATCTGGATGTTATTTAAAGGGGAAATTTCAGCAGCATCGACTATGTCACTGGACTGTAAATAGATTGGCGTTGATGTTGGATTTGTTGGACTTTTGATGTTCTATATGCGTCATGTGATTCAACCCTTCCACTGATACGTCGGACATATTCCAGAGTTGTGTTTGCAACTATTCACGCAATCTCATTACTGGATGTGTTTGAATATGACGTCAGCTTTGTCATCCCCCTGGTATTCTATTTTGGAGCCCTGCATTCAATCCACAACAATAGTGGTTGAACATGAAGTATATCATCAGTGTAGTATTGGGTATATTATAGCATCGAGTGATGAAATGTTTAGAGCCCAACTGACAATGGAGTTTTATTTAAATTAAATTACATTTATTTAAATTATGTATTAATTTAACATGTATTTTTTCTTCTCATTTTTAAAGGCACACTCCTCAATTTGTACCTAGGATAATAGTTGTTGAAGCAACAAAAATGTTTAGGTTTAAAAATCCAATTTGGCAGGGCTCCACCCACCTGTGTCCTGAGTGGCTGGAACTCCTTTCAGCTCCTCCCCCCACAGATTGAAATATGAGGTTCTGGGGCGTGTATTACTTTTTTTTTTTTTAGAATTTTCATTCTGAACATAATATTGGACAGTGTTCTTTATAGCTTTACTATATCAGTGTCTTTCATGGTGCCTTGCATAGTGCTGATCCCTGTCAGTGTACAAGGGAATGGCAGAGGCAGGTGAATGGATCAGCATAGCTCTACCTCTTCCACTCTCGTAATAGCCTGGCAGACTATGTATAGGAGATGAACAAACTACTCTTGTCATCTCTGCCAGGGCATGCCCCCATGGGCAAACAGGCAGAGGTTGGATTTTTGAGTGGTGACATACACTTTAAAGGTAATGTGAGGTGCTCTTGTTTTAGTTAAGCCCATTTTCATACAGCAGTCATGGCGCATTATCAGCATATATGCCTATGTTTTTCCATTTTAAGCAGATTTTACCCCTTTTTAGACAGACCTCAATTAGGTCATTGTTTTTGTTGGACACTGCGATAGGTACGCGTTTAGATGAGAGGTTTCCCTTCCCGGGACTGGGAAATGTTGTCATGGCAGGCTAAGACAAAGGGGGTTTACCTCCTGGCTGTGTGTGAGGCGAGCAGTTTCTAAGTTAACCGCCTGGTGGCTATTAACAGTATTGCATCCTAAGCACTTCTACATTGCCCTTAACTCTGTCGTGGTGGCAGTTTCTTAATAAAAGTGACTTTTCTCTGCATCTTGGGTCATTGCTTTTTAAAAGCAAAGCCACAAACACTAAATGCTACAAATACAATATATATATACGTGGGACATGAATTTGACTGAATGGGTTTCATTGTGTTGAGACAAAAACCTCTAAAAAATGTTTATGAACCTTTCACTGTATTACAGGGGCGCTCTGGTGGTCACTGGCAACGTAACCCTAGACATGGACTTTCTTAGAACGGGAGTGGAGGTCAGCTTTGAAACGGAGGCGTCACTGGACTTCATCACCACTGTCCAGTTCTCCGAATATCCTTTCTTGGTGTGCATGCAGATGGACAAGACCACCTTCCCCTTCAGGTGATGCATGATCTTACTGCCAGACTGTTTCTTCCTCTATAGATTCAGTAGCAGTTAGCAGGTTAAAGGGGTAGTCTATAAGATCTAGTATCATTACACAAGTACTTTTCAACATTTTGGGCAAAGTATTTCAATATGTAGTAGCCTATATGCTTAATGTCTGAGTAGAATTAGTAATTTGACTTTGATCTCCAGGAATTCCCCCAGTTCAATATTTTCAGCAGTAGTGATAGAGCTGTTGTGTTTGATGTGCTATAGAGTTGATTGCTTTGAGATGATTCATTTCAGGAGTTAAAGGTAACGTTAAGTTCAATATTGCTTTAAACAAAAGCACATTTTTAGTCATGTTTGTTTTTTCTTTTCTTTTCAGTGAATCCTTGACCGTATATGAGAGCCTGCCATCGGGGAAGAATTTTGTTTCGCACAAGGCCAAAAAAGAGCTTTTGCCGGGTTCCGAATTTCCTCTTCACCAAGAGAATTCAAACATGTGCAAGAAGGTTTTTGACTCCAGTTGGTAGACAAGATATCCTATACTATACAAGAGGAAGAATGGACAGATTTTTACATTCAGGGATACTTATCACACCTCAGCCCCAAGTGGTGTACAAGCATGAGAAACAAGAGAAAGTGGTGTTTTATCAACACATGCAATGTTTACATTCCTCTGAGTATTTAGTTAATTTAAGTTTTAGGTTTCTAGAATTTGTGCGTTCTTATTTTGTGGGTTTCTTTAAATATCTATTTATGGTGGGAGCATGTGTATGCCTAGTTTGATACACATTACTCAGTGTGAATAGCACCACAGGGATTTTTCCCTAATACAGATGTGTGAAAGAATCACACATGGCATTGGACAAAGTTAACTTCTACCAAAAAATCATGAACGAATGCTCATGAATTTCAACATCACGTTGACTTTTAATTAAATACAGTGACCAAGGTGGTCAAACTCGTATCGTTTAGCGCTTTGTCGCTGTATGACTTTGTTCAATTGATCATGATAATGATACAGAGATGTCTTTGTTAATCATGTCAAGATTTAAACATTTTTTTTAAATAATGTTTGCATATTCTTAATGCTTACTTGATAGGAAATAATTTACATATTCTATCCATACACCCTTAAAGCAACAATCTTCAACTTTTTCATATAAATAATCTATTTATCGCTGATCGAGTTAATACGTAATAATTCTGCTTACTTCCTATTCATAAAAGCATTTCCATTTGCAGCTCTGATGGCTTTCATAATATATTGTTTGTCAAGAAATTCATAGAAATTCACGTCACGCGGTGCACAAGTAGTCCTGCCTTTAACATAAAACAGCAGTTAGCCAGAAGGGATAGGCAGAACTAGTATATGTGCCCCCATTGGCCCATGAAGCTTAAGGCTTACAGTAGTTACCATAGGAGCCACTTGTAAAATTGGAAAGTTCAAGATTGTAGCTTTGATATATACTTTTTTTTGTACACAGTCATTTTTCTGCATTTTAAATCCTTTGGGTAGTTTGAATACAAACTGAGCTACTTTATTAACTGTTTCCTTGAATTTGTTTTGTTGGATTTGTAATTGGCCAATAATAAATGTCTACAAGGAAAACTGTCAGTTGACTTTGTATGTTTACATTTAAATTAAAAACTAAACTAAACTAAACTCATTTAAAGCAAAGGAAATATAATGGTAATGTGTAAACTTTAAAAACCTGCCTTCTGTTGCTTTATACAGTAGTTGGATAAGAATATCTGTGTCTGTAAGAATAATCAGTATCCTAAAATATGATTGAAGGTGGCATTAATGTTGCTTGGCCTAGCATATGAGGAAACACTTACCAGTTATATTGGCATAAATTGCCTTTCATATATATTACTTTTTATATGTTCAAAGATGGAGGCATTTATAGTCTGAATTAATAGGTGGCATACTGTGACCTGAATGAGCAGACTTGTTGACCTAGGTGAGGCTATAAATCTCGACTTTTCTTGTGTCACAGTCGTGACATCAGAGCCCCTGTTGGCATCCGAGTGCAACAACTGGGCCTTAATGTAGATTCTTGAGAAAACCACAGAGAGCAGCTGGGGGCAAACTAGTGTCTGCCAGTCTTACTGCACCCATGGCAACGGAATAAACACACCAGCAAACTGTCAGGTTAAACTTAAGCCAGGGGCCGGGTGATGTTTCAGTGTCACCAGAAAGCTAACCTTACACACGGGTGGAAACCAAATCTTTTATATGCACCTCGATTTGGCATACACTCTCATTCCCTATGATCCTCGTTATAAGATTCTATGTAATTGTAGTATTATAATAAATTAAATGAGAACTGGAAAGCAACAGCATAATGAACACTATTCAATTGTGTGGCTTTTTTCACCTTTTTGTTTTCTGTGTAGCTGACAGATCATCAGATTAAATTCCCATTAAAGTAAGTATAATAGTAATTATTATTATAATTTCTATAATTTCCCCTTCCTATATGCAATAAGGTGAGAGGTGGGTTGTTGTACTGTACTCACCAACTCATGTATTACTATAAGAGCTGCATAAAAGTCAAGGTTTGATTCTCAGCATTGATCCCATCAGCAGATCGAAGACAATTTCATTTCAGAATGACAAGAGTAACATAGCATTGCAATTAGGTCTGTGTGCACAGATTTTGATACCTTTTGATATGAACTAAAAATGTGACCGAAAGAGACATAAATGTTTTAGCTTGCATTGTTGTTTTATTTCAAACACGTAGGCTGTTTAGCTTACAACATCCTTCTGTCATATATCTTTCAACTATTTATAACACTGCCCTTTCTCTTTCCATTCTCATCCAGACCTCCATACAGATCTCTCTTTCTGAGGTGCAACCAGTAAAATATATTCCTAGATCTAGTTGCAATTTCTTCAAACGAGTACCACTTTACACTTGACAGGCTTATGCACTTAACACTAACCATCTAACCTTCAATTAACCATCTCTAGAAACAGCAAGCAAGCTTTGACAGAGTTATGTTCTTTCATTACGCACAGTATCTCACATTAAATTAGTAGTTTTGCTGGACATGTTGACGAATGTTTTCTCAAAACAAACAAAGTATATTTTACAGTGCATTTTTGGACAGCTTTTACCAAAACGCATTATTGTTCTTGGCAAACTGTTGCTGTCAGTAGTGGTTAGAAAATGGCAAAATAAAGAGGAAGTTATGAATATTAAGATGGCATTCACAGCATGACTTTCTATCAACCGAAATATATTTTGATTCATGGATTTTTCATGAAAACAGAATAATTGTTGTAGTAAACAATTGTAAATATACAGTATATATATATTTTTTGTTCTTATCTTTGTTTCAAAATGAATTTACTTTAAATTATAAATCAAAATTTGCTGAAATCAGTAGATTACCATAGCTTTATTTTTTTAAATAGCCTACCACATTTATATTAAACAAGCACATTATAAAAATTTTTTAAAGAGGGAAACTAAATGTGAAGTGGTTAACTTTCACCAGGAGAAATTACAGCATTTGAGGTACTAGTCAAGTCTGGCTCACATGCACTCATCCAGCATTATTCAGAATATGCAATATTCAGAATAATAGTGTAATATGTGTGCATGTAAACACAGTCACTCTGTAAAATATAGGCCTTCATGTTTTCAACAGTAATGTTTATCATCATGGCATATCGTGACACTTATTTAGTAGTTTCTAGGTGGTATACCAGCTACTAAAATTACAAAAAGACAAAAAAAGGGAATTGGTATTTTCTATAAGTTTGTGCAAAAATGAACCCTAATGTTATGAATAGAAAGATGGTC
Organism: Percopsis omiscomaycus; assembly: GCA_027575585.1. Classification (NCBI taxonomy): domain Eukaryota; kingdom Metazoa; phylum Chordata; class Actinopteri; order Percopsiformes; family Percopsidae; genus Percopsis; species Percopsis omiscomaycus. The sequence continues at coordinate 11,317 of JAODLI010074984.1, forward strand.
CAATATGAAATGCAATGTATGTATTACATATTGATTAGATTAATTATGATGTCCAATTACCCTAGAAGAACTTCAGTGCATGTCCAATCTTTTAAACAACAAAATCTTCTAACTAATTATTAATATTTAATTTGTAATGACACAAACTAATCTATTCATATAAGGTCTTTTGCCACAAAGGCACAAGGACATGAATTTTACAGAATTCAAGGTACATAGACTGACCTGCAGCTCCAAATACCCATGTTTAGTTTTGAACAATGCTATGAAAAGCAACCTAAAATATGCATTTGCATTGTTCCCTCATGGGATAAAAATATAATTAATTAAAGCTTTAGAACACACAATGTTATTGCACTGCCTGTTATTGCACTGCAAATACAATAATTTAAAAGGAAACAAGATGGGAAAAGTACAGTTCAAAACATAACTTGTTGAAACAAAAGTCAGTTATGACAATGTCACTATAGAGTTGCCTTTTTGTGGGTGGCCATGTCTAAGCCTAGAAGAAAAAAAACTACACGTTGAGCTAAAGTAAAATTTGAAAGGGACAACGTAAATTAATGGCACAGGCAGACACTTGTAGGGTGAAGCCCTACCCCCCACCCCCCACACATGCACTGCATATCGGTCCTTGTCTAACAGTATGCCCTCTATGGTGTAGTAATATGAATCCTTGTTGTATGCTCACAGAGTGCTGAAATGCCATACATAACCTCTAACCACAAAACCAGACAGCACCATCTCCTGTCTCCTTACACAAAAGTGTAACATAAACCTCAACCCATAGAGGAGGTTATCCTCTAAAGGTCTAGACTGGTGCTCCTTTAAGCCCAACACTACTTAGGAAATATATCCCCAAGTATTCTGTTGAACCAGAGTTTCAGCTCTGCTTATTATTCTAAGCAACACATTTAGTGTACTGTATCTCTTCCTTATTAAAACACATTATCAACATCACATTAGATTACAGAGCATACTCGTGCAGGTATTAGTAGCATTTTGTGACACATGACACCAACAGAATCCCTAATTCAAGTGGGACACATGGGACATGGGACACATTCAAATATTGGAAATGTTTCTGGGAATTGACGAGGTTACGCTGTTCTACATAACGCTATTGTTTTAAGCGGTTTTTCAGAAGTGATGATGAAAAGGATTGTGACATCTCATTTTATGACTTTTAGTGACTTGTATTAGTGACTAGTTTGTTGAAACTCAGTCACAGAATTGAAAACCTGTTTGGTCCACATGAGTACATATTAGTTTAGGGGGTCTCCTAAAGAGGGCTATAGATTTATTCTATGCACTAATTATATGAATATGTCAAAATGTAGCGTGT
>JAODLI010074985.1:0-12661 GCA_027575585.1 Percopsis omiscomaycus
TGATGGAGAGGCTGGGTGGTCTACTGTAACATTGCCAGATGTTGGCCTCTGGAAACTGGCCAGATTGGGGTCAAATCTCTCAGACAGTGTGAACACCTCCACAGTGCGACAGATGATATCAGACAGAGTAATTCATTCAAAATGTCCACTGATGTTTCAGTGTAGGCCATTCGCTTAAAAACAAACGCACACTAATTACTGGGTTAGAATGAAACCAGCAAGGCAAGGAGTTCCTGAAAACACAAACAGACAACGCAGCCGTTCCCAGCCTTTGGACCCGTGAATAGCTTATTTTAACAGCATAACATAATAGCATAACATAGAACTATACAACTACAGAAAAAAATGGTATGCAGAGTGTTTATTAAGCATAAGAGATGACTTATAAAGTTTGGAAGCAAGTTTTGGCTGTCGTGTCAGGGGCGCTTAGCAGGTAAGATACTGCTTTATATCCTGTACTTTTGATTGGCAGGTCTTGACAAAAAGACATCTAAAAATGTAAACGCCATTATAATGAATGACTGAGAATGTGGTTGATAATCTACAGAACGTGTGCCATTTAGCATCCCACAATGCATCTGCACAAAAAGAGACTCAGCGCTGTCAACCGCATGTACCTTAAAAGAAACAACATTTATAAATATATCACTATTCTGTGACACTGCAAAAAAAAGGCAGCAGCAACAGGAATCTAGATATAGACTCAGGTCTATCTGGGCAGAAGATGCATTGCCTTGCTGACCGCAGTGCAAACTCTCTCACTACCTCAAATCCCCCCCCCCCACCCACCTCCCCGACAAAGAGTATCTTAACACCGCAGCTAAGGGTGAAATCACTGGGACGCATACAACATGCTGCTCATAACTGCCGTTTTGTTCACCAAATGCTGAAGCCATTATAAAATTAGCCACAGGCATGAACACATTTCTTCATCTACAAGAGATCTAGTTCAGCGCTTGTCGAGCCAATTTTAGAGCACAGCCAGGGTTAGTTTGACTATAAATTAACATTTGTCGTCATAATGTGATTTGCATAACTTGGCACGCCGGTATCTGCTACCAGTATTTTTCACAAGTATTCACAAGTCACTTTATAATAAATACAATTTACATTTTATTTGTGTATAACTGGTTTTTTTGGGTGTATATCTATAAGCATCTCTTATCTTGCTCTTTCGTTTTCCTTTTGCATGCTGAAACGTCTGAATTTCCCTTTGGAGAAATCAAAAAAAAGTATCTCATCAGAAAAAGCTTCATTGCTTCAACAGGGAATTTGTTTTGGTGTTGGTGCATGTCATTCTCTAAATATAAGAAAATCAAGTATACAATATAAACTATCTATATACTGTATATCCATCTATCTCCACACACACACACACACACAGTATGTTTTAAGAGTAAAAATAAGAAGAGCAAAAATAGAGCACTACAGCTGAGTAAGTATCTGCAGGCCTGAGACTCTGTAAGCAAAATACCCAGTGATTGTGCAAATGCCGTTATGATGAATGGAGAATATCACAATTGAATTTTCATTTAAGAAACCCTACAAGCCTGTCAATTCATACAGACCAGGCTCATATTAGCTGCCGAAGCTACTGCTTGACCAAATAAATCCTTGTTTGTGTGCGTTATTTTGACTAGTACACACTACGTGTAACACACAGCTGCAATTGGAGATGGGTTAGTGTTTGTTTAGGCGAGGTGTGTGCGCATGCTGCCACAGGCAGAGAAAGCAAAAAAACAACTAACATACAGGTTCCACCAACACCCTCAAGATACTGGAGTACTGGATGCACCGAAATATTCGGCTGAAAATAGCAACAACAAAAAAAGTAATTTCTGTGTTCGGCCGAATAAGTGAAAAGACTGAATAAATTTTACCGAACAATTCTGTTTTTGATGACGCGCACGCTTTATAAATGCAGCAAACATGCAATGGGGAATAAATTGGCAAAATAAATGCGAAAAACCACGTTCGGTATTCGGACAAGTTCTTCATTATATTCGGTTTCGGACAAGAATTTTCATTTTGGTGCATCCCTAACTGGGGACACACACACACACACACACACACACACACAGTGTGTCCCTCACGGTTTAGCTTCATGCAATGCATTTGAACAGGTTTTACAGGGAGTTGCATTGGGAGTTGTGGAAAACTAATTTGGGGGATCGCGATTCAAATGGCCTTGGAGAAGCTCTTGGAGAAGTTCTCTTTCCGAGAGCTGTGAACCAGCAGGCTCCGGGCTTGTACTTGGACCCGTCAACAAAGCAGGCTGGCAGCCAACCAAAAGGGAAACTCTACGTGCCCCCGATGTTGCCAATGTCAGCTCATGAGGGGGGGAAATGCCATTAGCTAATCCCAACCGCTTCAGACAATAGCCCAGACCGAAGGCCTGACAAACGACAATTGGCAAGGCAGGGTCACGTCCGCCGTACAATGCAGTGTCCTCTGGAACGTAGAGGCTTGTCTTGTAACGCACAACACCAAAAAAGGAGAGGGGTTGTGAACGAGAAACAGACCGGAAAGAAATCTCTTTGAAACACATTAAGGTTACAGCGCCTTCCCCCCCCCCCCACACACACACACACACCAGACACACACAAACGCACCAGACACACACACACGCACACACGTCAATACGGGCCCCAGGCTTGCCGTTCTCTGGGCTCTTTCAGCCAACTGCGGGGTAGGACCCCCATTGTCCTCCCGGTGTGCCAGAAGACGGGGCCTTTACCTTTGAGCTAGAACGTCATTCAGTGGCTTAAGTAGAGTAAATGAAACCAGTAATAAAAAGGAATTTGCAGCGATAATTAAGCGCAATGACTACGGACCAAAACTACTGTCCCCTGCTAGAAACTAATTTCCTTATGTGGAATTGCCCCCCCAAAAAAAAAACCAAAAAAATGTTTTGTTTTAAGCCGGGGGAAAAAACTAGGGGGGAATTTTTTTTTTTTTAAAGACACCGCGTCCCTTTAAGTGAAAGCCCCTCCCACCGGCCTCGCAGCCAATAATGGACCACTGATGGAATGTTCCCCCCGCATGCTCTCTGGCCGCGGCCTGTGGGAGAGAGGAGAGGCAGGAAAATAAAAGGGGAGGAGCGGGTGGGAGAGACAGCGGAATAAGAGAGGGGCTACATTCCATTGTGCTCTGCCGTTGAGCCGACTGACTGACTGGGCCGTTTCAATCCTTTTTTTAAATCCGTGACCCCAGAACAGAAGAAGTGCCTCAAACTATGAACCGCATCTTTCAATAGCTTAAAAACACAAACAACTATAAAAAGGCATCTGAAACGATGTACGTGTACACGCACAAATACAACAAGGCTACATAAAGAAAGCCCAATTGGATTTCGACGCCATGACCGAGAGCTTCCCCAACAGCTGACCCATGCTCAGCCGGGAGCGAGGGAACTGCACAACGTCTCACGTCCAACTGCCACTAAAACCACAACATTTACTTCCCGTGGTTCATAATGAATAGTCCCTGGCTCCTCGCCATCTAGGTTTGGTTTAGCAAAAGGTAATGCATGCATGAAGACCTTGCACACAGCCGCTGGTCAGGTTAAAGCCCCTACGGACAACTTTGTGGCGGCTCATTCCGCTAAACGCGAGATCTGGTTCTGGGACGCAGATCCCGGTACGCTGCATGTCCGTTTGACATCCCCCCGGGGTTGCTCCGACCCGGAGAAGCAGAAACTTACGTGGGAAAGCGCCGTCACCCGAGTGTTAACTTGGGTCAAAATGTTCCCATCGACAACCGACACTGCTTCACTCGGCGATTGCCGATGTATTCGCGGGGGTGGGGGGGTGTTAATGCCTCGGGACCACGGTCCAGACCAAAGGACCAGATTTGGTGGTCTCGGTCCGGATCAAACTAAACCACGGTTCGGTTCGCGCGCAGTGTGAAAACACTTTTTTGGATGGTCAAGAGGCTTTCGGACCAAATACAGGAAGTTATCCGGTGTGCAGCGTGGCATACCCTCGCTCTCCACTGACTTTGTATTGCGTGAAGGTGCTCGCCCGTCTACAAACCAATCCGTGTCAAGTATAGGGAGACGCCGCCCGCGTAGCCAACGACGACAGGACGTAGGGATGACGCGCTTTTTTTTGCAATTGCAACATGAAACCAAAGCTAACCAGATCAAATGTATATAATGTAGCAAAAACACCTTAAAAAATAATAAAAAGGACTTTAAAAAATCGGCAAAATACCAATTTAGTGTTGTTGCTGCATAAAAAGTGCCTGGAAGTCAAATGTTTTGGATAGTTGGTCCAAAAGATCTGTTACATCAGCATTTTACACAAGGTTAAGAACTATCAATGAACCTTTCTAGCCATTTGTGTTGTGTTCATTTAAACTCTTTCTTCTCGGTTTCTACTGACAAAAAGGACAAGAACGCATATGGCTATCGAGAAGTATGTCAGTCAAATGTGTAATCTTAATGTAGGAAATCAATCTAATCCAGGATCTCGGTCAAGAGGATTAGGAGTTATCTAGATTCAGAGGACAACAAGAAACCCAGATATCAGTACGATAAGACCAGGGTTAACTCGTTTTCTCACGCCACTCACATGGAGGTATGACAACAGGAAAACTCAGTGACAGTTTGAACCAAGATCACTAACACACACACACACGAGAGACAGCAGTGCCGTGATGAGTTTGTTTATTTTAGAGAAGCATAAATGAGAAGCATAAATTCCTGTCACAGTCCGCATACACCCCAGTCAGGTCGGCCCTGCTACGCTTTGTCAGCCAATCGCACGGCACACAAAAGAAACGACCAGCCAATCGTAGGGGGGCCACTCCCTTTCACAATCAGCGCCATTGTCTATCATTGCTTGGCGGGTGGGGCTGTACGGTCCACCTTACGCCACATGGAGACCCACAGCAAGAGGGTGGAGCACAGTACACTTCCCTCAGCACGTGTCCTGATATAGAAGGCTTAAAACCCAACGGCTCCGGGGGCCAGCCCGGGCCTCGGGACAACACACACACACACACACACACACCAAAGTGGGCAGAAACTGAACAAACTAACATTGTGCCCAGCTGCCCACCTTGGCAGCGAGTGGAAGATGAGAGTGTGACGTGTGTGTGTGTGTGTGGGCGTGTGCGCGTGGGCGTGAGAGATCAGCAAGTCTAGGCACTGGCAGGGCGTGTCAGGGGAGCAAGACCGACGAGCTGCTTCCACGGTGACGCTAGCAGATCCACCTTCACACACACAACTTTATTCACTCACAAACACACATATGGACGCTGTACGTGCCACTTCTGTAGTGTAAATGGCCCTTTCCGACTGTGCAGTGGCATTGACCTTAGCGTGACAACAGAGGCGATGGTTACACCATAACCTGTTTTGGATGTAAAAATCAAGATGACTTTGTCTAATCTTAAAAAAACAGCTGGTCCGCCCCCCCCAACCAAGCAGGAGGACAGCGGTCCAGCTCTAACCACATCCTAGCAAAACCGGCTGGCGCATTCAAAAAGATACAAGCATAGGGAAATAAAGACAGATAGCGCCACAGTCACCGCAAAGCTGTCGACTCAAAGCCGCGCTATAGGCTATGAGCGGCGCGACAGAACCACGACAGACCCGCTCCTCGCCCTCTGACAGCAGAGTGCCGTAAGCGAAGGCTCAACGGCACTCGGGACATGTTTCGACGTGCGGCCGTTCCCTCGGCTGATGAATCCCCTTTAATTACACGTTGGGCGGGGAGCACCGCCTCGGTACAACGCACCAAACAGTCAGCTGGACCCAACAAGGCTTGCCTGACCTCAGCTACTGTCAGATGCCGAGAAGGCTTGACAACGCAAGGCGGCGGCTCTCAATCTGGCGCCTGGTGACCCCCAAAGCACAGCCAAGTGAACGCCGTTTAAACCCAACTTAAGGCAGCGCCAGTTATAGAGTAGCCTACCCTGCCGCTGAGCACGAAAGTTCAGCTCTGCATAAATGGAGGTGTTACTCAACAAGTTAATAACGGACAACGACAGACATCTCCGTCGACGCACACGGAGGGACGACCTTCGCCTCACGAGAACTTCTGCCTCGACAAACTGCTACAGGCGCAGGCTTACGGCCTTCATACGGGGCTACGAAGACAGTCCCACGGCCACACTCGTCGTACACTGCCCTCGGATATTTCCGTGAAGGCACCCACTTGCTTTTACGCAATAACTGGGCCAGTAAGGGTGAATACACCACAGGAATTTGCCCTTGCCTCCCCCACCCCACCAGCCTCACCGGTCAGGCACAGCTCTGGGACTCTGCCCCCCCACCCCCCCCCCATATTGTCATGTCCTACCGCATTTCAAATCAACAGAATTTTGTGCGTTGGGTCACGGAAAAATAGACTTATAAAGAGTTTGCACTTATAAAAGAGTTTGAACTTGATACATTCGGTTAATGATTGACAGAATATGCTTTCTGGTCCCGGTAAGTTAAGTAGGTAAACTTTGCTCTGTGTGGACAATGGGCAAACACGGGCAAAGGGTAGAAACAGCCCCGACCGGGCAAGAACGAAGTATAGCCTAGGCTACAAGCTGAAGTTTCGACTCGTGATGGTCGCTGGCTTGGATCTCGCCCACCACTGGAATGTTTTAATGTTGACGTTTGAATCGCGTTCGGGTAGCATCGTGGGAACACAGGCCGGGCCTATTCAATGAGCGGCATGCTGTCAGTCCAGTGGGACAGATAGAAAGAATGCTTATCTGGCTGGTCACTGATCCAGATACGGCGCCGTAGCATATAGTTAGCTGTGCGCACACCCTCACTATCATTCCAAACCCGTTAAGCAATAGCTACTTCACGCTAGCCTTTGTGACTTGCACTATCGGCATTCTGACGGGGTCCAATAAAAAATGAATCTGGACATAAGAGAGATTAGCTGTGGGCTTAAAGTGGCATTTTGCGAGAAAGGCCTTGGTGCAGATTCCACGGTGAAAGTAGACCAGTAGTTGGCAGTAGGAACTCGCCACGGCGTTATCGCACCCGCCACCCCCGCGATAACGCCCTAAAAAACACAATTTCATGTGCTATTCTTGAGTCCCACGGCGATCTAATCGCGACGAGGCTTTCTGCAGATTCACGGCGGTGAATTATCGCCCTGAAAAAGGGGCCTGAAGTCGCTCACGTCTGCCGCTGAAACAGCGGTTGAGCAAGTAGCTTAGCAGCCGCGGACAACTGTGGGTATTTTGTGACGGAAACGGAGCCACTGTGTGCCTGACTGTATCGAGGCTACTGGCTACCGAAGACGGGGATGCCCGAACCACGGCACTATTTGTGCCGGCACGAATTCACACAGTTCAGTATTGGCACTTAACTTAACTCCCGTACTTTTAGCACCGGCTACGCGGCAGCAAAGCAGGGCCCCGCAGTCAGTCCTCGACCTCCACTCTCCATCCCTTCCCCGCACCCTGCCCGATCCCACGGGTTCAGCCCCCCCCCAAAGCTTACCTTTCGCTGCTGTTTCTCCCAGGCCGGGTCCAGTAGGAGGTCCCGATCCCAGTCGTTCTCTTGCTCCATGTAGGTTGGTGGGCCGCCGGCAGTGTATTGATTATTAGCGGTGTGGTAATCTACCATGTCAATACGAACCCCCTATAGCGCGCGCGACACAAAGCTGCCCCTAAATTCACCGTGGAAACCGTGCGCAAATAAACGACGAAAATAAACGGAAATGTGGGCCAGTTGAGCGGCGACTCTCTCCTACAACTCGACTTGATCGGTCGGGAATATCCGGTCGGTGCAGTCAGAAAATCCCCCGCTGCTGTAGAAGGAATGCTTTCTCCACCCGCGGAGGGAATGGCGTGTTGGGAGGAACCAGCCGCCCCTACAAGCTCCGGTGGCCTACGTAGGGACAAATAGCTAATGAATATTCATGAGGCGACTTTAAACGTGGGCTGTGTGTTGGATGGGGAAGCGTGTGATTCGACGGCGTCGCCCTAACGCGCCGAAATACTGCCCCCGAATGGGGGGGTGGAGAATATAGTTTAAATAGTTTATAGTCCAGGGCAGTGGTTTTCGTGTTTAATTGCCCCACATACTATCAACGGATGCTGCCGTAATTCGTTTACACGTAGTCGGCCTTATGATTATAAGAAATATAATGTGTGTTGTGACGTTGTGCGTTCTCCTTGAATTGGGACGTTTGCTTTGAACGAACCCCTCCCGCATAGCATAGCCTACTGAATACCCAATGCCACTACGCCCCTAAATAAACGTTTCCACGGGGGAAGTAGGCCGTTTCTCTACAGCCCGCGGCCTTCTCTTGGTTTCGCTGTAGTGTAGATTCGTTTCTAACACGGTCTCCTACTATCGGACTGTGCGGTCCGGAGGGTATAGACCGGTCCGACCAGCAGATCTACCGTAAGGCCTCGTGTCTGCGAGCCCGTCCTTTGCGGCGTTGGAAAGTAAAGCGGCTTACGTTTACCATTAACATTTCATAGGCGAGGCAAGGGAGGGGGTTTGGTTGTGTCACGCCCGGGGGAGCTACCTACAGAAGTAGGTCACGCAGGCAGGCACTAGTGTCCTCCCGATTAGCGTCACCCGACTCCAGCGTTCCGCATAAAGCCTTACAGTAGCGCGTAGTGTGTAGTCACGTGTCGCGGGGAGGTATACGCGCACGCGTATACTCGCGCGCACTAAATCCGCGAGTAGCTCCGTGGTTAGTCGTAATGGCCCCTACGGCCTTTCGACCCCCCCCCCCCGTGACTCATAATTACAGCCTGGGCTGGGTCTGGGATGTGGCCTCCTGTGTCTGAATGAACGGTGCCGTATAAATGGAAACCTACGTTCTATTACAGGCTGCGTGATTACGCGGGGCGGGGGAGCGGCGATTGACTCAACGAACTGTGCCGTCGTGTTCCTCTCAAAAGGGCCCTAAAAAGCCCGTCGCCAACGAGTGCGAGAGAGGGTGTGACTGCGTGACTGCGTGCGCGCACGTGAAGGCATGCGCGTTCTTTCCTTGCGCATGCGTAGTAGAAGCATGAACTGCCCGAAGCAACTGCCCAGCGGGCGTTACCAAGATGGCTGCGGATTGGCCAGATGCACCTCAGCTGCACGTCACTCCACGCTCACCTGGGTCTTTATAACCCGCCTCTAGGAAAAGCTCGTAATGTCAGGATGGTTTCCATCCGCTTGCCTGTTACCTAGGTTACTGCTGGCCAACGTTATATTTAACCGCGCAGGTGCCAACGACAAATGATATTAACGTAATGACAGCAATTTGACCAGTTATAAACCGTGAAGATAAAGAAATTGTACAAAACACAACTAGATGAAAACATTTTTTTTTATTGCAAACATTTGGAAAGTCACCAGACTTCAGCAGAATTACTTTCACCGTTGAAAACGAATGTCAACACAAAAAAAATGAATTACGCAACACAAACATAAACTAATCGAGACTAATCGAAAACACTTCTGGTCAAATCTGGTCAAAAAGTGTACAAAATATACTCAATTTAACCTGAAGATTTAGTAGCCAGTTCTAATTTAGTTTGCTGTAAACGTCGGTTTGCTGAAGTCTGGGAATATGGCAGACGTCCATGTTTTCACAACCCCCCTTTTGCTCGCCGACATTTCAGTTATGGGGCGAAAGCCGCGTGCGTGTGCGTCCGTGCTACGCAGGGGGTAATGATGCCAACTGCCGCTGTCATTCCTCCAGTCTGCTAGTACACCGAGGCGAGGCAGGAAGACGTGTGGGGTTGAAGGCGTCGGGTTTAGTTGTACATAGTCATGTGGAGCCACTGGGGAGGAACCAGAACATTTAGTGAGTTTAGAGTGGAAATTAAACTGTTTTGTCAGAGCTCACTACTGCTGCACCGCATCAGGGTTCACACCTGTCTGTAGCTGATGGATATGGTGCCCGTGCCGGCCATATCGTAAGCATGGAACTTGTCTGCAGAGGAAGAAGCGAAAAAACAATAAAAACAAAGCATGGCTCAGACGTGTATCAAACAGTCACGAGTATCCCTGTTTGTTTCGTGTCGCCCGCGCTACCAGATGGGTGGGGTTTTACCGCATGGCGATTTTCATGGGTGTTAACAATACATTTCATGGCTTTGCTAGCGTTAAGAGTTAGCCCCTAGCTCGCCCCTATACCCACTGTAAAAGCGTGACACTTAATCCACCATTACGCTTCTGATTTGCCTTCTTTCTGTTTTGTTGCGCGGCTGTAAAACCTCGACCTCGCTTCTCCTGTTCAGTCCTGTTCCGCTCTGACTTCAGCTGCCAAACAACTTCCCCCTCCCTCCATCACTACTCTCATCCTCCTTATCGCCTCCCATCTCTTCCCATGCCTCTGCACCCCCCCGCCAGTCCTCCACTCATCAAATCCTCCTTTTTCCCCTTCTTATCGTTTTCCCTCCCTACTTTACTTTCAAACGGTTAACCCCCCCACCCCAGCCTGTGTGTGTCGCCCTCCATTACGGATCATGCTGTCCAGTTTCACCACGAGGTACAGGAAACCGGGGTAACTGATGGTCAAGTCCGGCTCCGTGTACCTCAGGCCGATCAGCTGCAGGACGAAATCATCCACGGTGATGCCTAAGGACAGGACCAGACCAGAGCAAACGAAAACTGATCAGAAAGGGAGTTTGTTGCTTTAGCATTAGCGCTGGGAAACATTCACAATTAAACCAGTGACACAATTTCCACATACCATAGCTTCTACAAAAAGTAAAACTCCAAGGGAATTTAGAAACAGCTTATCATTGTGATTACTGTTTATGTGTATATGCAACAGCCCACAAGGGGGCCTGGGCCTGTTTTTGTGAACCCAATGGTCACAGAACCTGCACAATCCTATACACACACAATGAAAAATCCCTGAAATCCCTGTACCCTGAAATTTAAGTTGTGTTTTGACCGGTAATATTCATAGCATAAACATTCAGCATTATGCTCCAATAAAGTCCAACACTGCTGCAATTATTATTGCATGTGAGGTGTGCATTTAATACGACATATGGCCCAGTACATTTCTACAAGGTCATGGTATACACACACACTCATTTCCCGTATTAAGTCGGGGAATGTGCTGCAAGTAGGGTTTTGGCACCCTCTAGTGGTAATAGCAGGGTTTTCCTGCAAACTGTGTTACCCCGTCTGCACCATGTTCAAATGATGTAGAGTCACTGCTGTGCCCTTCAGCACCATAAGCCCGTCACTGTTAATCCATGTTGTCGTTCATGCGTGATTAATGCATCCAACGGAAAGGTCGGTCCCACCTGCAGCCGTCACGGCGGGAGGGACCTCTTTGTACTCCAGACGCTGAGACTGATTCTTGTCAAACGTCAAGAAGATATCCTGCGGGCAGAGACAGAGACAGAAGGTGGGAAAGAGTTGATGATTAAAAGTGAACATAAAGTGTACATGAAGGTCTTGATTGCATAACTTATGTTCTTTGTTCTGTAATCATGTTACATCAAAGCATATTTTCATATTTCTTTTTGGAGTTCCCGTTTAAATGTAGTGATATTGGTACGCTTTTATTTTTCATTGAATTCCATAAATGTATCAATACATATTTCTATATTACTCACTGATAGAACACATACAGTATATACATAGTTTTTCTGGATCCTTCAATTCAGTTCCCTTTAATTCCATTTAATTCCATTTAACCGTTGCTGTGACAACATGGGCTTAACGGGGTCATCTTACCGTCCACCTGCAGATCTTGGCCCAGAGGTTCTCAAAGGCCAGCCAGTCGAGCTGGGCCAGGCCTTGGCTCTGGAGAGGGGTCAAGGGTCAAGGAGACAAAGTGTAGCAGTGTAATCCCACAGCCAGTGATGTGCCTGAACGCGTTCGTTGAACTATAGTTCATGAACGTGCATTTTATATTCATATTTTGGGCGAACGTGAACTGAACGTACCGTATTACTGCCTGATGAACGTTACTGTGAACTAGTTCATTCTGTTGTCTGTAAACGGAACGCTCTCTCAGTTCATTTTCGTTCATTAGAGTGCCAGATTTCTATAGAGCTGAAAACCCGGCTAAAACACACCGTAAACAGGCCTTAATATGTAACTTAGCGGAAAAAATACGCCATCTGGCAACACCAGCCACCAGGGTCGCACCGCCGCATGCGTCATCAAAACAAAAAGCAGCAAGGATGCGTCGTATGATCATTTAAACTAGTAATCCCACAGTACTGCGGCAGTATGGTCTCTGGCAGGCCATACAGTTGCCCGGAGTGGGGGCAGAACTGTGATGTGTTCAATCAAACGCCTAACTTAACTAAAATGTACCCGTCGGCTGCACAACACCTGAACAGCGAGCTGCAGCAGCAGCGGAATAAACGATGCATGACAGTGTGTATGTAATTTGTTAATTTATCTTCGGAATGTTTTAGCAGTGCGTTTATGTAATGAAATATAAAAACAGCCAATGTGATGACCAGCACTGTGTAGAATACAAATAAATATTAGTGTCAATGGCACCCAAGCTGTTTGAAATATAAATGCAGCTACAATCATGAAAGTGACGTGCTAAAGATCTAGTGTGGTAGCGTATTTCCACATATAGCGTATAATGTCGGAGTAAGAGCTTTGCCTCCGTTCGCCCAGAAATCTCCTGGTTGAGAGGAGCTACCTTCGGCCATTTTGTTGAGATGCAAATCCGAGGAACACGATTGGACAAAGTACACCCCGGCC
>JAODLI010074986.1:0-12660 GCA_027575585.1 Percopsis omiscomaycus
ACAAAGCAACTGTCTAAACAGATAGAATTGTAAAACATAGGATTGTATATAGCTAAAATAAAATATTCCATAACAACACCATAAGAGTTTCTTTCGAAAAGGGACTCTGTACAGCTGCTTCATACTAATTCTGTTATGTTTCAGTAGCTGAGACTGCCAGTATGTGGTCCTGCAGTTCTCTTGAGTCTGATGCAGTTATTCGGAATGAACATATTTACAATGTGGGTCTCCTGCTCTAGGGTGAAAAGTCAACCTCTTCCACCAGATACTGGTTTTCTTGCATTCTGTAAAAACATTTGATTGGTTTTAAAGTAGTGATAGATCCTTTTCATTACATTGCATATTACTGAACCAGTACCAGCGCTGTACAGCACTCAGTTACTGACCGGTTCTCATTTCGAAATATCCGGATGATGCCTGCAACAGTATAGCGGCTCATATTTGGTTGAACCCGTTGCCCAGCCTCCCTCAAGCTCATCCTGTGGTTGACAACATGGTCAACCACAGGAGCTCTGATTTCATCAGTTATGTTCCTGACTGCCCTTCCACTTCCCTGTCCTCTCCTTCTCCCCCTGGCTATAAGTATTAATGGTTTCAGAAATAGTGCTTCAAGAATCACTTGTTAGTGTTTAAGCATTCAAAAAAAAGTACATATACAGTATTTTTGCCCAGGTCTGAATCCCAGATAGTAGCCGTTTGTTTGGTAATGAATTAACCGAGGAAAAGTAGAGGTATACCAACTGAAATAGTTCTGTTCATTGCCTCCTGCTCAGCTGGGGAGAAACACTGTCTAATGATGTGAATAGGGATTTAGCAAGCCTGTGTGAGTGCGCGTGCGCAAGCGTGAATGATGGATTGGGTTAAATGTGAGACTGTGATGGGCTGTGTATGGTAACGAGAAACTCAGCGTGTGTGTACGCGCACATTTGTGTGCATGTGTTGGCATGATTTGGATGCCTTTGTAGAGATGTCATTAAACAGCATTTATCTCTTTGTACACTGACACATTAAAGCACTGCGAAAATAAACAAAAGTCTTTGTCACTTTGTCTCTCTCTCTCTCTCTCTCTCTCACACACACTCTCTCACTCTCTCGTCATTTGTTCATTTAAATGCACAAATCTGAGTGCCTTCAGCCAGCGTTCTCCTTTATTAATAATTGTGTTTTCAAACAAGTATCTGTTTGAGGCTCTGGGCTGGGAGAGATGATTTACCTCACAGCCATTAGATAATGCAAGCTACAGTGACATACATCCTAATAATCCACAACATATTGTAGCATATATATCTTAGGGGCACAGTGTCTGTCTCCTATTTCCCCCTTGCTATGCCCTTTTAAAAATAATACTGATGATGCAGAAACAAATCTGGCCTCATTATTCATTTGCCACAATAAATGAGATGCAAATGCAATTATTCACTATCCAAGTAAATGCTAACGCATGCTAAAGCTCGTAAATAGCTCAGGGAGGGAATGTGTGTCAGACGGCCAAACCAACACATTGTTATGGCCTATAGGCTACTGCAGCCAAAACGTCTAGAATCAGTTGTAGGCCTACTGACAATGGTTGTAAATAAATGATCAATGTCACAACATCTTTCATAAGAGTAGCCTAAGCCTAATTAAAGCCACATTTGAATACATGAGACAGAAGCTAATTGGCATTTTTGCCTCATTAATAAATGAGGCAGATTTATAAATGAATTACTTTACAATATTATCCCTACATAATTTAGTAGCAACGGTGTATTGTATACGGTGTATGGACAAAATATGTTGTAAATACCTACAAGTCTCGCTGGCCCTGATTGCAAAAGGCATCTGGGCTTTATAAATATGGCAACAGCGCCACCTGTTGACCATTTTCTATCTTCAACACACACATTGATAAAGGCAACACAAATAATGTTCATTCTGTGTTCAATATGATAGAGCAACATAATTGCAAGGTTGTTTTCACAAATTTACAATAAAAAGTGCTTGCATACTTATTGTTGATTTATTGGGCCTTTGTTCCTTGTTTTATAAGTTAATCATGACAATTAGATAATTTAGCAGACGCATTTATCCAAAGCGACTTACATTTTTTTTACATGCTGCTATTACATGGAACAGATAGGGGTTAGGCATCTTGCTCAAGGTTCAAGGATGCTTACAGGTAGACTCTGGGTCTTGAACCCACGACCTTCCGACCTACACCAATAGACTATCCTGCCCTCATCATTAATTTTAAAGTGATATTGTAACAGTTAACCAATGGTTAATTTATAAACAATACATGTATATGTAGGCTATTACAGTATCTATCAATTGACCGCTGTCAGAAGAAGTGAGAACTAAGGTCTATGTTATGCACTGTTTTTACACCAGAGGGCGCCAATTATCGGTAAACGCAATATAAACTTATAGGAGTGGGGAGAGAATTTGGCAGGTTCATAAACTGGAGGTAAGAAAAACAACAAAAAACAAACATGTTTGTCTGTGTGTCTCTATATGTCTATACAGTATCCTATAGGCTATGCATATCTAGTGATCCTACAGGTAACGTGCCACTCACTCACTCACTCACTCACATACATACACACACAGAGAGACCTCTATTGACACCCTAGTGGATGTAATGCATCCCGCCCTCACCGGTTCCCCGGTCTCGGTCGGTCAAGACAACATCACTGAAGTCCAGACAGATAAGTCGCTCTTTCCACCGAGGCGGCGGCTGGCGATGACACCGGATGTTAGTTAGGCTAGCCTCCGTTTATTTAATTCCTCTCTCTGAAGAAGAGCTTGGAAACGGGATCCTAGAAGCGTATGTGTATTCATTTATAGCCCTAAATCGCCTCGTCTAATAATAGACACGCGGTATCATCCCACAAAAATGCCCTCTGCCGTACGCGCGGGTGCGTAGCAGGGCTCGCTCGTCATCTCGCCGGTAGAACGGATAGCAACAGGAGGGTGTAGTCCTAGTAATACCTACTCCAAAGTTGATGGCCTGCGGGCGGAAATGGGTCCGAGGGGGTGAGGGGGTGTCGGGTTTTACGCACGGCGCCCTCCAAACGGGGGCCCGAGGCGCGCCACCTCGCACCCTATTTTAAGGTGAGAATGCACGGCCCGGCGCCCCCTCCGCGCGCACCTGCCGCTGTCCGTCCGCCGCGCCCGTCCTCCGACAGCCCGTCCGCACGCGCACCACCACCTCACCGCCCGGCTCCGCTTCGTTAGGGTGGGTAGTTCAGCTTGCGCGCTCTCTGGCTTACTGGCACCGAACATCGTCTGGATTCGCGCATATATATATATTTATTTAATAATATTTATTCATTTATTTTTGGTCTCCCCTCACACCGGAGGATTTAACTGTCGCCCCTAGCAACTTTTCCTCGTTACCGATGGCAGAGGCGTTGCGCCCCGAGGACTACTGCGACGAGGCCGCGGAGGACGAGTTTGGGGAGATCATCAAGTGTCGATCTGGTAGGAAACCGGTTCTATTGTAGGCCTACGTGTTGGTGAGGGTGTGGAGGACGCGCAAGATTGTTACTGAATCCGTAATTCAATTAGTTTGTGTGTGTGTGTAAGAGAGAGAGAAAGAGACAGAGGAAATAGAGGGTAGTCCTATGTGGGTGTTTGTTGCGTTCAATGACGCGCGCACCCTAGAGCTACATCATGAAGAACTTTGCTTTTCAGTTCAGAATCTGTTTCTGCATCAAATAACAAAAAATATTGCTTTTAAGTTACTTTACTCAGTATTATGTTGAAGTTATATACTTCCCCCCTGCTCTCTCTCTTCTGTTTCAAACCAAAACTTTCCTGTTTTTGTAACACTGGTTTCAACCACAGGGGGAATTATTTAGAGTGAGTGTCCCTTTAAAGAGGCTAACCTGTGGGGTCACTAGATCACTACAGTGGTTAGTTAATCAAGTATATTTTTGAATCTAGGCTATAAATACACTGCATGTTCGGAAACGAAGAGGGCGATAAACATTACAGTTTCTGGGCTGAGTTCCTGACCTATCTAAAGTTTTACACACACACACACACACATACATACATACACGTGAGAGGGCTGGCCTTGGCCTTGGCCTGGATGGGCTTTTTACCGGTCGATATAGAACTCTTGAACTGGCCTTTTGAAAACTGAACCAAAGTGGTGAAAAATGACATCTTGTGTGTTTGAGTGTTTATACGCAAAATATGCATAATATGCAAGCATATTATGCATTATAGGACCAACACAATACACTGTGGTGCATTGTCTACATAAGGGACCCGTGGGGCTAAAATAAGTATATGAAAGGTTAGGTGTGTGTGTGTGTGTGTGTGTGTCGGTTGTATAACGTCTGTGATCGTGTATGCACATGCCAGTATGATAAGTCAGACCCCAGCGGGACTGTACTATACTTAAACCAGAACACAGACACAGACGGAATGGCACGTGAAACAGGCTGGCCACCACCTAAACACCTCAAAACAGATGCACACATGAAGACGAACAGACACATGTACAGAAGGACAGGGAGACTAAAGCAATTGATAATACAATGCAAATAACGTTGGCAAAATGTTCAAAATGCACACAGGCAGGTGGAAACAGGATGTCTGTCAGGGACAGAAAGATAGCAGGACTGGGACATTACTGACAGCACTGCAGAGATAGACAAACAGAGCCAGAGATTTTAGACTGACAGACAATTAGACAAACCAATACATTAACACACACACACACACACACACACATAGGCAAACAGAAAGACAGCATGCCAGACAGTAACATATACAGTACAATACACTATCACACAATGGCATCTATCTACTATACAGACGGGTAGATTATGGCTACAACTAAGGTCGAAGCCCTCGTGTTTAATTTTACTAACAAACTCTCGCTTTTCATTCCGTTTTTCATTCAGTCAATCGACACACTTCACCAAAAGCAAAACAATGACAGCATCGTATTATAGGAGAATACAATCATATAAATCACATTAAGAAACACAAACAAAAACAGTTTGTGTTTTAAAATATAATAAAAAGCAACCCAATAAAACCAAATTTGCATTCCCAGGGTACTGAGGACAGGAGCGTCTCTATCGCGCTCTCCCATCTACCATTCTTTATCTCTCCCCCACTATACTTCCCCCACTCCTCTCCTCGAGAGGTGAGGC
Source organism: Percopsis omiscomaycus (assembly GCA_027575585.1). Lineage (NCBI taxonomy): Eukaryota > Metazoa > Chordata > Actinopteri > Percopsiformes > Percopsidae > Percopsis > Percopsis omiscomaycus. Next base: position 5,154 of record JAODLI010074986.1, read on the forward strand.
TCTATGTATATACACTTTTCCTGTTTAAATAAAGGCCTGACTAATAAATAAGATCTCTCTCTCTCGCTCTCTCCCCTGGTACAGTTGGTAGGTCATGTAATGCTCTAAATAGCGGTCAGCTGGCCTCACCGCCGCTGGTGTGCGGTTTCCGATAGCCTAGTTTGGGAGTCAGCCATGTATGCCCCCTCGTTCCCTCTTTCAGTCCCCCCCCCACCCCCATCCCCCTCTACTTTCCCCTGCCACCCAAGTTGTTATTTTTTTTATTTTTTACAAGCATCTGTCTGTGTCACAAGCTGAATGTAGCCCATGTGTACCGGGAAAGAGCTTTAGCCCTTAGCACAGCGGTTCTCAAGCATTTATGTGTACCTTTACAATTATTTTCCTAGCCAAGTACCCCTTTACCGGACTAGAACTTTTTTTCAATGACGACTATTATGAGTATTACATTTTAAATGTAAAATACTGTGAAATTAACAAACCCAGGAACACACAGAGGTCATTTCACCACTAGATGTATAGGCCTGCATAGAAATTATTTAGAAAAATGTCACTATATGTTTTCATTTTAATTACTATTGTTAAATTTTACGATTTACATTTTCTCTCTTGTAGGGCTACCTTCAAGTACCCCTTACGGGTACCCCCAATTTGAGAAACACAGCATTTACATGTGTAGCGGAACAGCTTTGAGACACCTGCTTTAACACCCATATAAAAGACAAATTGCGTCACGGAAAAGAATGGAAATTTCAAATGTCACACTTTTGCTGCAACACTGTGGTCAAACTTTGCAGCGGAATAAAATGAAATGTTTAGAGCTTTCCTTGCGGCTTTATGATATCAAGGCAGCTAGCGAATTCTGCGCTAATTTAGCTCTGACATTACGGTATTAGGTGCTAATGGGCCATAATTCAGCGGTTAAAATGCTATAATCATCATCACAGATAGGTCAAATGTTACAGGGGTGTTAAATAGGACAGGTTTTTGCGATGAGTGGTATTTAAAAAATTTGATTGACAATTGGGTGTAATGTGTAGCCTCTGGCTACACGAAGTTGGCAGCATGAGATGTTGCCCTCATCCTTCTGTTGGCCGTGTGTGTGTGTGTGTGTGTGTGTCTGTGGTCATTGCAGATTAGTTATACAATTGTAGAATTTATCTACATTGACAAGCTTTCATCGGCTGCGGGGGAGTGTGAATGTGTTTATATGTCTGACTTAGGCATATGTGTACGCGCAAATGCCTTCTTCTGTGTGTGTGTGTGGGTGGGTGTGTGTTTGTGTGTGTCCTCGCGTGTATCTGTCTCGTTATCACACCCCGAAGGTCCACAACCACCTCGCTTTCCCCCCCCCCCCATCATGCCTTGCTTCGTACGAGGGCTGGCGAATGCTAATCTTGATTGGAGCAGACAGTCAGGTACAGATGCAGGCAGGCATTCATGCAGGACGCCCCGCAACACCGAGGACCCCTTCTCTAATGCACAACGCGACTGGGTTGAATGGCTCCCGCATATCAGAGAGACGGGTGGAAGGAATGTCTCTCCCCTCATAATTACCAATAATAATGTCTATCTTTCTCCCTTTCCTCCCACTTGTTTTTGATCTGTTACTTCCTGGCATGGCCCAGGGGAAGGTCCCGCCCTATTTCTGTCTGTGAGGCAGGAAATCAGCACTGACCCCCTCTTGCTCTCTCTTCCTGTCGCTTGTGTGGTGGCCAACGCTGGTACTGCAGCCAAAAATACTTCCATGCTGTACGTTGCCCAAAAAGCCTATTTCCCATTGATGGCCTAATTGATGGTCTAAAATTATTATAAAAGTTCCTTGGATGTCGCAAAAACGTTTTGTCATATGAAATTTAATGTTGGTGAGTTTGATTGAGTCACCTAGAGCCCAGGAAAGCAGGATGTGCGAGTTAGTGGTGGTTCGTGGTAGACTGGACTGTGGACGTTCCTATAATACATCCTGTGGCCAGCTTCGACACAAAACTGGCTCGGTGTATTGTATTGTAAAGTTGACAAATAAAAGTTTGAGCTAGAATGATTGAACTACATAGTGTTCCTCATTACTACAGACACAAAACAAACCATTTATTGTTACTTATGTTTTATTTGTAGTGTTTTCTGCATGATATGTTCCATGACTGTTTGAACACACTGATGTTGATGTGGAATGTTGGGATTTTGGAATTCCCAAGTTTCTAGTCATGGCTATGAGTTTACTAGCACTACGCCACCTAGCTGTGTCTTTCCTGAAGCTGTTCCACTACCTTTACTTCTTATGACCTGCAGCAGTGTGTTTTACTTGGCGTAACGGTGGCTTACAGGCTTTACTGAGGTCTTTTAATGAGGAGCTTTTGAGCTTGAGTCCCGGCTGGAGTGTAAGTCCACAGGGGGTTTGAGGTAGAAGTTAAGATCTAACCTGAGTCCTCTCAGGCTTAGATCTTGGTTTCCAGCTCGACTCTCCCAGGCCTCAAGCGAAAGTGTGCATGAATGGAGTGTGATTAAGAGAGCTGGGGCTCGAACCATGGGACAACCTACTATTATGCTGTTCTTCTGTGAGTTGTGAACCTGTGCTACCCTCTTAGCCACAAGGTCTCATCAGACTGCATTTGCTCGGACACCTAATAGTAAAGGAGCAGACAAAACTGGAAAATTATTTTCATCCTATCCTGCCTGGACTAGAACCAGAGAATGCTGCACTCTGTGAGACATGTCTGTTGACCTTGTAGCCACCCGGACACCTACTGTAAGAAACCGCCTGCCTGAACTTTTGTTGGTAGACAAAGTAACGTTGTCCTACTGGGACATGAACTCAGAACCTTTGCTCTCTCAAGCACGTTCGACCCTATTGTACACCATGGTACCAAAGCATACCGAGCTTTAGAAAGTACAAATATTTCTCAGTAGTGTATCAAGCATTGGGGCTTGAACCTACAACCTCTGTACCACCACTAACCTAATACCCACATTTTCCCCAGTAAGACTTCAAATATACTGTAGTAAAAATTACTTCACTGTTTTCTATTTCTTAGTTTGAGCATGATTGCATAAGTAAGCATAGTCTGATTTGTACAACTTGTATCTAAGTTTACATTAGAATTACTGGTGCATACAGTATAGCATATACATATTAACCAGCTGTCGTCCAGGGTTTTTGATCCAAGCAGGTGTTATATGGGATTTTGTCGTTCTGTGGATATCATTGTGTCAGTGAGGTGCAGACGTCACAAACTTGTGCAGGAAGAATTAAAGACTTTCCATGTTAAATGTAAATTAAAATCCTTAGGATGACTTGGTCTGTAACTATCCTCTGTAACCCTAGACAGGACTTTGAGCTAGAAAGGAGAAAAACACACACACCTTCAACCCAGTGCACTAAGGCATCAATTAGTAAGGGAGATTAGCCCTGAGTGCTGATGTGGGATCAGCTTGTCTGCCTCTTAAATGCTAAACTAAATGTTTTAAAATGTACCTGAGGAAGTAAGGAGAATTTGGCAAACAGATGTAATGTTAAAAACAGCACCTTTTTAAATGGTAAAAGACAGAGTAAAGAGTTGTCCAGGCCATTTCTGTGTGCTGCATGGCACAGTGTATGTAAAAGAGTATACAGAAAGTCAAATTAAATTGACATAAAAAATAATAAAACATAATGATAATTTTACACCATTGCCAATGAATCGGAAGATTTTGTGGCTAAAGGTTGTGTAGCATAACCTCCCTGCTTACTTCTCTCTAACTCTGTGACAATGTTACAAAATAATGACTCGTTTTGTCACAGTAGCACAGCTTTCTGTGTTACTGTGACATAAATTACATGACAGACAGCATAGTGAACAGCGGGCGTTAGCAAACATAAAGCAATGTTCTTGATGGACAGTAGAGGGCAGCAGAGGTAGTTATCTCTACAGCTTTGGCTGATTGAACCCGGGGAGACGCTCACAATGAAGATAAATCTGCAGGCGTTAATATGAGAACTCCAAGGAGTTTTTTTTTATGTGTGTGCGTGAGAGAGAGAGAGAGAGAGATGAGGTGGCAGAGAGAGGAGAAATGCAGAAAAGAAATAGAGAAGAATAATGAAGAGAACACGCACGGGTGAGAAAATGCAGAAAAAGCTAGCTTTACATGTTAGGTTATCGTGCGCAAGTAAATGCTGCGAAGCTGATGGAATGAGGCTCTCCCACACACACACACACACACACACAAAGTCGCCATCAAACAGACACACGACGGACAAACATGTCTCCTTCTTTCTATCTATGTCGCTCTATCTCTCTCAGCACGGTGTCGTGTGCTTTCTGACCCACATGTAGTTTCTGGGTCGCTGCCGGCCGGAGGAGGGACGGATAGACAGAGCGGTTGTGCGAGGAGTCTCAGATTGAGAGAGAGAGTTTGGTAATGAGTTTGGCAGCACAGGATCCCAGAGGAGCCGTTGTGTTGCTCTCTCTGTCTTTCAATCTCTATCTATCTCACACACACACACACACGCGCGCACGCACGCACGCACGCACGCACGCATGCAGAGAGGCTTGCAGGTAGGCGCACGGCGACTAATACACGTGTTTATACGCGTGTTTTCGGGAGGAAGTGAAAAAGTGGGGCTGCAAAAAATATAAATAACGGGTTCGGCTTGCTCTGCCTCACAGGTTTCTTAAAAAAAGAAACTGGGCCAAGATCACACAGCAGCACGAAAAGCTATCATTCCTTATGAGTTATGGAGATGTTGGGCCCCGGTTTGCAGAACTACACAGATTTACAGCTAATGTAAAACTGAATTTTCACAATGAGCCGTCAGACTAGTCGCTGGTTTAATATGGTGCCTTTACGCCCAGGAAACAGAACAAAATGTGTGTCATATGGTCGTAGCATATTGTAGGTTCAGAACTCCAGTATTGTGAACCCTTACGTCCAGCTGTTGCTGGAAGCAAGTTTCTTATGCAAAAATACCCTGTTTAGCAGTTCTGAAACTGGATTTAACAATGACTGTTAGCAGTTTAAACAGCAAGTACAAACGAAACTGGAATGTACCAATCTCGTACGATTTTGCATCAGATTTCTGTTAAGGTTTCTTTAACCTCAGCAGGATTCTAAACTGTTGAGTAGTGTTCAGGGAAAGTGTGTCTGGAGCAGAAACACACAGTGTGTCTGGTAAGTGACTAAGAGCAGGTGAGAGTGTCTGTGAAAATGAGCTTTGAATGTAAGCAGAGGAGCTCACAGTGGCCGATTCAACTGTGTCAAACTCGACCCAGATACAGATTTCTTACAGGTTGGATTATTTAAGAATTTCAATTTGCCAATGCAGAGACACAACTACAACATGATAGAATAGATCATAAAATACCGGAATGGAACAGTGATATAAATGCCACAAAGGATGGCACAAAGGAGCAAACCAAATCTTGGTAAAGGAAATACGGTCTTCTCCTGTAGAAGTGTTATTTTGTGACTTAGATCAATAATTTGTTCTGCTGTTCTGGAGTTTGTTAATGAGCCTCACACAGTACTGTATGCCTTTGTTGCAAACACACACACACACACACACACACACACACACCCCAGCCCAGCGAGGTCAACACCATCAAAGAGACAGCGATGATGTTGGAATAACACTCAATACAGCTCTTTTTGATCTCCCCTGCTACGTCAATACCTCACTACTGTGTACCTCACTGCTGCTCGTGCCTATGCATGGCCATTGAGCGCGCGGCTGTGTGTGTGTGTGTGTGTTACTACTTACTTATGCCCTTTGGATGTATGTCTGTGTGTGTGTGTGCATATGCCTTTCTATTTTGAGGTGAGGTGTGTCCTTAAAAGCCAGATGCTTTGGTTTTAAGATGGGCAAATTATCAGTACTTTTTTCTTTGCACTTATAATCTATTATTTAATCAAGTGTGATGAAAAAATAAATAATAACTATAGACCTACAGGGAAGTAACCCTGTTCTTAACATCAGTGTGTGCACACGTACATTTTCAAGCTTTAAAATACTAGTGTAGTTATTTATTTATTTTTAACCGCAACAGCAGCTGATTTCATTGATTAACCGTCCTCTCTGGCTGAAGTGGAATTAGTTGTGCTGATTAGTCGGGAATGTCTTCATTCGTTTATCTGCTGCTGGGTAAATAAATAAAAACCTATCAATACTAATGAACACAGATCTTCGCACACCCTGCGCAGAAACAAACCAAGCGCCTCTACAAGCACCGAGCATTGTACAGAGACTGTACACGTTCCTCTGACCACTCTCTGTAAACTCCAGACACTGTTGCATGCGTGAAAACCCAAGGAGATAAGAAGTTTCTGAGATACTCAAACCAACCCACATGTTATGCATTAAGTTAGATATTTGCATATTTGAGGGTTTGAGGTTCACCATTCTTTATTTGCCAGCATATTCCCCATTTCTGAATCCGACTGAGGACGTTTTCTCAGCATGGTGGTGGAGAATGTTTGACCGCAACCCTTATGTCCAGCAAAACCTCCTGGAGGCAATGCTGGACACTTGTGGTGATGTGTCTATGGAGTCTATCCAGGGTTTTCTAAGGCAAACAAAGGCATTTTTCCCATGCTGCCTGGCAAGAGCAAACATAATGTGTGACGTTGATGAGATATTATGGCCTGACCCAGACCTGAGATCTGATGATTTAACCTGTACATTTGCTGCATGTAGAAATAAAGCTTTTGGAAATTACGTATTTTACTGCGCATGGACTCTTCCTTACATAGTCAGTGTGACATTTCAAAGGTCAGGATTTTGACCAAAACAGCATATAGAGTAGCATTCCCTTATCCACAAATGTAAGAGGTATTTATTACAGTACTGTTTTTAAAAGATTTGAGAAAATGGTGAGTTGTTCCAGGAATTGTGTCTAAGCAATCGGGAAAAACTAACCGGCAGGTGTACCTAATGAAGAGTGTATCTGCCACATGCACTCAATTCTAAACTCTTCCACTAAGCTACCAGGATTCACTCTGCATGTTCACGGCATTTTAAACCCTGCCTGCCTGGTAGCAACACAGCATCAAGCCAGGTCCTGGGCAGTAAATTGCCTGATCGCAGGCAATGAGGTAGTGTGGTGCAATCTAAAAGAGCGATATGGGCCCTGTGCACGGTGAACCTCCCAGACCGCGGAGTGATTTTACACTTATTTTCACGATGTAATATAAGATTTCTGTGGGATGTGGTGTGTGTGTGTGTGCACGCGCTCTTTGTGTGCATGTGAGACAGCCTAGTTAATGGTTTACATGACCGATTTCACATTGATTTGTGATAATGACGTGTCTATAACTCTATATGTGTGTGTGTGTTTGTGTGTGAAGGTTTAGTATACTGTTTAGTAGGAATGTTTGCAATTCTGCATGTCTACTTCTATATACTGTATGCGCGCGTGTGTGTTTAGTTTAGCAAGTAAAGTATTTTTCACGAGTTAAGTGCATTTCTGCATTTTTGTACTCGCTCGCTCGCTCTCTCTCTCTCTCTCTCTCTCTCTCTCTCTCTCTCTCTCTCTCTCTC
>JAODLI010074988.1:0-12658 GCA_027575585.1 Percopsis omiscomaycus
GTCATAGAAAATACACCCCCCCCCCCACTACAGACAATATTCCCACAGGACCCCCCCCCCCCCACACACACACACACACACACACACACACACACACAGAGCAGACACACGAGCTAGACCAGGGTCAGGTTCTGTCCAAACTACTCCAATTACCTCAGCAGTAAACACAGCCTGGCCCCGGCAGCCTCCTGAGACTCAGAGTCAGGCAGAGTGAGGAGAAGCAGGCAACCAGAGCAGAGCAGGGCGGGGGGGCGGGGCACTAAGGAAGGGAGATGGGAGGGGTCTAGATCCTTGGGGTGGGGCAGCTAGTGGCATTAGCTCAGGGGAGAGGGGGGGGGGGGGTCCTCCTCTCCCCACCACCCACCCGGGGTCCTACCAAACGGCAACATCTGGAGGAGAATGATTGTGCTCACCAGGCTGCCAAAACGACTCATCAACTGTTCCACACTCCCCAGAAAGCGAGGGTGGGCTGGGGGGGGGGAACACTTGTAAGCAAAGCTTCAGAACGTCTCCAAAGTAAATAAATGACTGGCGACTGAAGCTCCATCAACTTTTAAGTGGCAAACGTGATTCCAGTGTTTTCACAGGCAAGACTGTAACTCAGCCAGTTATCACAAAGGCAAAGAATGTTGAACAGAAACTTCTCCTGCTCCGTCTCATAAACAGAGGGCGTTCTTTGTACTTTTTTTTTTTTTTTTTGTTTCAAATCTATTGCACTTCCAAAGACAATTTCTTGTCTTTGGTCCCCTAGCTCCTTGGGGTTTTTTGTGAACTTATCATGCCAAGAGAATCGGGCCCTTAAATGTAGTTGCGTTTTCCTCCCCGAAGACCCACAATGCAATCTGCTGCAACTCTACTTTCCCGACCGTCTTAAATGCTCACTACACTCCTGCAAAGCCTCTTCATTTCTCCTTTTGTGCTCTCTCTCCCAAGCAGGCATCAGTTAACAGCATGCGCTATTAGTCATGCTAAACCAGCTACACGCTAGATCATTAGCATAGGAGTGAACCAGGCTCAGTCAGATTATTACCAACACATCCACGGCTGCTCCGCCCCATTACTGTCAATCACGCCGCTTAGTGAGGTATGGAGTTGAAAAGCAACGTGTACAGGAGCCTTGAGCCAACGCCGTGCTGTCAAACACTTCCACTTGTTTGTTTTTTTATATATTACAACTAAGCTTGTGAGGGCAGACGTGTCAGGGTTTATACGACACGTTATGCTAAAGCCGCGTGTACGTCGCCGCAGATTGGGGTCCAGGACAGCATGCGCTAATGCATTGGGCGGAGTATTAAACGTCATGGAGCTTGCAGGGTTTTTACTTTTTTTTTTTTTTTAAGCGCAAGAAGCCCAGCTGTGCGGTGACAACGGGGGTGGCAGAGCGACAGCGGCAGCCTGGGCCAACGCTGGCATCGGCTGACTGGATCCATGGGGCTTATTAGAGGCGTATACAGGGCAGGAGAGGAGTGAAGCGGGCAGCCTTGGCGCTCTGTGTCAACCCCATCAATATCAACTGCACACTGGCTCATGGGAGAGGAGAGGATAGGAAAATTATTTTGTTTCCCTCCAGCCTGCTGTCCACCCTAGAATAATGAATGGATTAATAAAATTAAATATGAATCCAGTGCAGCTGTGCTTTAAAAAAAAAAAAAACGTGTCCAATTGAGGCATGGTACAAAAGAGGTGGGGGGGATGTGTGTGGAATGATCTTGTTTATCCTCAGAAAAGCAGGCTGGCATTCCATGTAACATAACGGCATTAAGGGGATTAAACTTTGTATAAATATCCAGAGAATCCAGAGGAAAAAAAAGTACATAAGACAGATTTAACAATGTGATTTGGATGAAGTATGAAAGCACGTTGGCCCGCGCCGTGGTTTGACAGAACAGATGATGTTTGAGACCAACGGACCACATCGTAGAGGCCGCACGACGGGACCGTTAAAGTGAGAGGATGTTTTCTGCGGCCCAAACAAGGTTTAAGCCCCAACAGACAGCTGTCTGACTCTCGCCCAATCTCTTTCATCACCAGTTCCCTCCCTCCCTGTACCCTAATCTCCACTCCTTCCTGCTCTCTCCCACAGCCAGGCTGCCAGACAATGTATTGTTCTGTCGCTGTGATCCTTTAATGCCATCCAATCGAGCGCGGAATATCTTGAAAGGATTTGGCCAGGGGATGATTTGGGAGCTTTAAATACTGCTGGGGGATTTGCATCAGATCCAGAGATCCTGACTCTGAGCTGATCGCCAGAGCCCTCTCCTAAACCGGGGATGTGGATGGCTACGGGTGGTGCCGGGATTCAAACCCAGAACAGTCTGGATGCAGCCCGGTGGCCTGGTGTTCCAGCTTGAGCCTCAACTTGGGGTTCGAGGCATTTTGGGGCTTTTAACGTGAGGTCTAAATAGCGCTGCTATGTCAATTCTATTAGCCAACCTGTTTAGCTATCAGCTAGCTTCACGTTCACACAGATTGGTTCAAGAGGTCAACGAGTTGGGGGCATCACAAATGATAAAACCACAGCTTTTCGCCATAATCCTGCTCTCTAGGCTAGCGAGAAATGAAACCCAAGGGGGCACCTCTGTTGGGCCACAAGCCCCTATGACGAAGCCCCCCTATTGAAGCCTAGCCATGGGTTGAACTATCACACACACACACACACACTCACCGGTCTGGGCGGGGACCACCAGGGCATGTGAGAGGGCGTGTATTACACGTGATTAGAATATCACATCTAATAGACATAACTTTAACATATAACATAATAGACATAACGTACTTCGAATAGGAGCGGTTAAAACACAGCTCATTATTCTGCCTAGGTGTCCTGTGCTCTACTGAACACTTCCCAGAATGCACTGTGGAAAAGACTGAGACTTAAGAATTCAGTATACACCTCAATCTGCAAACAGCGAGTGAAAGGGAGCAAGGCAGAGGAGGGTGGCTGGTCGGAGACAGCGGAGTCAGTTTGAAGTGACTGGAGCGCTGGTTGGCAGAGAGTTGTCGCAGACTGCAGGAGCCGAGTTTCACGGGCAGACCTTTGGGCTCTCTAAACGCTGAGCTCCACACAATCCTATTTTCCCGCCTTAACACTGGGACGCACAAGGCGCTGGGGTGAGGCAGAGATGAAAGCCGTGGGGGTGTGAGTGTGCGCGCGGGTGCTCCCAGGCCACTTCCCAGATCTTGGAGCCTGGCCCTAGTTGGGCCCCTGGGCATGTCCATAAACTATTGTGGGCGGACGATGGATCATGTGCGTTGCCTCGTTTGTTTGCGAGCTGGAGACAGAATGAGAGAGGGGGCTGAATACTGAGCTATAGGAGCCTCCATGAGCGCCGGGCTAGTCAGGCTCCCAACCGCCCGTCTACACACAACATGGGCAGACTCCTGCATTTTCTGGCCCCACTGTAAAAAGGGATTAAGGGGACCTTCAAAGAGCGGCAGAACGATTGGCCAGGAGCCTGCAGGGTCCCTCTCCTCTCCTCCTAGAGGACGAGGGCAGATTAAAGCTTCATAGGCCTCTCAGCTTGCCTCCCTATGCCTCTCCCCTGGCCTGGGCTGAGACACTTGAAGAAAGCCCCCAGGAGGAGCGCCTAGCACAGGCAGGTGGATTAGGAAGGGGGGGGTTCTTCTATAATGGAGAGCAGGAAGTTAAGGGAACACGGCACGGGTATGAGCTCACAGCTAAATTAAGGGGACGGAGCAACCGGAGTGACTTTGTAAGTGGCGTGGAGGGTGCCAGGACACGAGGGAAGAGAAAAGCACCTTCACTGGGGATCCAAGTGGCCTTTAAAGTCTAAATGAGCTAAGTGGCACAAGAAACAGGACATACCGCCCCCCGATGCAAAGGCTAGAAAGAGATGGATTAGGAAGTTGGCGGTAAAAAAGAAAGAAAGAAGTATGCATATATGTATGTATTAAGGGAAAAAGCTCTCCCAACATACCTGGCCCTATGTGGAAAAAGTAAATGCACCCCCCCTACCCCTTTGTTAAATCATGAACAAACATTTTTTGAAAAGCTGAGTTCAATTTCACTAACCACACCCCGGCCTGATTACTGCCAGACCTGTTGTGGCACAACCAGTTTCCACAACTGTAGAAACTTTTACAGCAGACAAACGTAGTTACTAATGGCCGTCCTCTGCAGTCTTGGCTTGCTGTCGTGACTTGCTCTACCAGCAACCAAGTGTGTGTGCGCGCGTGTAAATGAGCTAAAAATGTCCGCCAACTGCATGTGTGCGAATGCGCTGCCTCATTTTCCCCTCCAGCAGGGGGTAAGGGAGAGCCTAGAGGAAAGATATCAGCCAGCATTGTCGTTATTGCAATCTGAATCCTTTCCCCCCCGACTCTTAGCCCCCCCCACCCCTGGCCCGGCCGTGTGAACGGGGTTCTGATAATGTGGAGAGCAGCAGGGGAAGTGGAAATTAAGGCCAATCTTTCATCTCCATGTCTTTACGTCTCCGATAAAAGGTGCCAACTAGCAAACAATGGCATCCCCACACACACACAAAGAAACATTTTCCCAAGGCAACAAACCCATCACCAAACCCCCGGGCGTGAGTGCGCGTGTCTCTCTCGATTTGAATTGCATGCATATGCTTTCACAGTCAGTAGATTAAAGATGAATGAGGCCATAGAGTAGCAATTCTGTGACTGGCTGCCTTAAATCACAGAGAATGACGCTGGTGGGACAATTAGCATTCCTGCAAATGAAACATGATTCTAGTCAGGGCGGCGCTCTATTGGGACTCTGCCGACGAACCCTGCACCGGCTGCTCCTCAAGAGGTGAATGAATGTTCCAGAATGTTCTCTGCGGGTTGGAGGATCTTTTTTTATAGCCTGGCAAAGCCTTCCTTCTTGCCTCTCAGCGGCAGAGAAAGGGATTATAGAGGGAGAGGACACAACCAGGGAAGGTGGCCTGGCCTCACGCTAGCTGCTCCCTACAGGAAGTGCCATTTCTTGAGGTCAGGACCACCTGTCTTCCCCCCGGGAGACCCAAAGAGCCAGAGATTGGGGGGGTGGGGGGAGAGGCTGAGATTAGACTGCAGGGGCCGACAGCCAGAGCAAAGGCCACTCCCCGATATGCAGCTCTACACACTCGAAGCTCACAAGCGATGCATTTGTGGATCCCTCGCTCCATCCTTTTATCTGCTACAGACATTAATGAGCCTGTTTTCAGAAAATGTGTGTGCTACTTGTGAGTCATTAGGACCGAGTCCTGCCACAAGACAACGGAGGCTATTTGCGGCACATCCTGTTCGCGGTGGCGCAATCTACAGAGACGCGACACCCTTTCCGCGGCCCTTTTCCGAGGTGTCATCAATGGGGCACTCTTGTCTTGTGTGTAACTGGCACAGCCGGGGCAGACGAGCTTCAGCCTTGCTCTGTGGTTTCTAATCCATGTATTGTTAACAGGAGCCAGAGGCCTTTAGGGCAAACTGCAGACACACTTTAATGGGGTAGAGGAAGGCGAGAGGCATGTAACGGCAATCCACCAGAGAGAGCGAGAGAGAAACAGAGATGAATAGTGAAAGGGGCAGGAAGAGGACACAGACGAGAGAGAATGAGGAAAGACAGAAGGAGAAGAGCAAAAAAAAAAAGAAAAAGAAAAAAAAAAAGAAAGACGTGCAAGTGAAAGGCGGCACATGTTGGCCAGGCGAGATAAGTGGCACTAAAATGAAGCCGGGCAAACAAAAAAAACAGCAGCGCCGCCGCCGACACCGCCTGTCGTCGTAAATTATTAAATTATGCGCCGGCGTTGTAAAAACGAAGCCTGGCACCAATGTGAACATGATAGATGGCAACGTCTGGGAAATCTATGTTTCTATGCTGCGTCTTTATGATCAACACTCAGAGAGAGACAACTATAATTAAGGAACACGTTGGAGGAATAAAAGAGTTTTGGTGGTAAGGACAAAAAACAAAAGTGTGATCCCTGGCCTTCAGTGATGCCTGGCCTCGCTGAACGGGGCTTGAGAACCCCCCCAACCCCCACCCCCAAAATGCAACCAGTTATCCATGTAATCGCTATGGGCGAGAGGGCCCGGGTTCATCACACGACATTTCCAACAGGGAGCATGCGTGTGTGCACGTCAGCCAACCGGTCACTTATGGGGCCGGTAAGTGTTCGCCTGCCGTGCGGGCGCTGATCGCTATTGGCAGGGGCCGTCGGTAACGCTACATCCTATGGTAAAACGGTACGTGGTCAATTCCAATTACCCCCCCAATCGCTTCTACTTCATTAATCAGAGGGGAGGTGTTCTACTTTCCAAAGTATTGGAGAGCGTCAGAGTGGGGGAGGGAAAGGCTGGGAAAACGAGTGGAAGCGGGAGGATGGGAGAGCCAAGAAAAGGGTGACAAGAGCGTAGAGGATGGTGAAGAGATCAGGGGTTACACACTCTCCAGGGTATGCTCCCCATCGCAGCTGTTACAACCTGCAACAAACACACACACACACACGCACGCGCGCGCTGCGTATGTAGAGGTCACCGATTTCAAGGAACCCAATTAAAAAGACCATTAACATTCATGTGGGGGACCGGAATGTGCATGCAGGTGGGCTGGGCTTGTGAGAAGAAGTCTGCCCAGCCTGTAGTACCTGCAGCGTCCTGGGAGGTTCAGGAGGTTAATATGAGCCAAACCAACTGCTTCATTAGCCTGACGAAGCTCATAACAGCCTACAAGGGTGTGTGTGTGTGTGTTTCTACCTACCAGCTGCAAGATCCCCTGGTCTGGTTAGGCTAGAGGGCGCCTTGAGACGCTAGCGTGCGTTGCATTAGCGTAGCTCACGCACAATGCATGCACAATGACAAATTCCATGTTGGCCTAGAGGGATATTTGACCGGGGGCACAGGAATGTCCAGTGCTCGGAGAACAGGCTGGCTACACAAGCAGGGTCTTAAATGATTTATTCTGAAATGGCAGTGAAAAGTTACTGTTACTGCCGCTGTGGCAGGGCTTCGCACGAGGGCACGGGCGCTTAGCGGCTACGCAAAACTCTTCAGAAGCGACTTTAGAGAGCAGCCAATCAATCAGGCTCGATGAGGAATGTCGGGGGCTCGCGTCCTCGCGGGCCTGGGCGCCATCCAGCACATGGCAGCGGATGTGAGGGGGGAGAAGTGGATCAATGGTAAATAAGACGCGAGCGGTAGCGCTAGGTAGGCCCTAACAGAGAGTAAACATCATTAATTGAAGAGGCACACATGGATGGATGCGGCCAGATGGTGTTTTGTACTCATTTGTCATACACCGCTGACAGTCGAGAGAGAACGCGGGCGATATACTGTAGAGGAGGGGGGGGAAGAGAGATTATTGATCGCAGAGTCTACAGTGCACTAGCTTAAAATCAAGCTCTCCTGATTCTGCATGTGCGAGTGGTGTGTGTGTGCGCGCGTTTGTGTCAATTCTGCCCGGCCACATTAGCGGCGCCCGCTCTGCCAAGCCGAGTGAGAAGTGGCGGGGTGCGTGCGGCACAACACCCCGCGGTTCACCAAACCTGGCTTCCATTATGGCCCATCTGTCACCAGCCACGTCACTGTCAGAGAGGACGGACCATGGAAGCGGAGAGATAAAGACAGCGAGAAACAAAGAAATATGTCGAATTTTAAGAAAAGGGAACGCGCGTTTTCATTTGCCCACTAATTTCTTGGTATCGTTTCTGGGATAAAGGCTTGTGTACTGCAGAACGGAGCTCTGAAATTACAATTACGGCATTTAGCAGATGCTTTCATCCAACGCGACTTAAAATTACATTACATGCCATTACATGGAGCAGATAGGAGGTTAGGCATCTTGCTCAAGGATGCTTACAGGTAGGCCAACTCTGGGGCTCGAACACCTACACCACTAGACTATCCTGCCCGCTATACCCTCTTAACTGAAGAAGAAACCATACTTAAGTAATACAGGCTTGTAAACACACATTAAGACAAGGTACAGAGGGGGAGCATGGGGCAGATGAGAGCGAGACAACCAGCCTCCAGCACATTCAGAGCAGTGCTGGAGGCTGTGGGTCTGTTACAAGCTGCTACCACGCTCCCTTTGTACCCGGCAAGGACAGCTCTATTCAGGAGGAAGTCTTCCAACTTCGACCATCTTTCTCTGTGTAGTGTTCTCCCTTCAAATTTGTCCCTCATATTTATTTATAATTTATTGTAAAACATTTTTACAGACACAGCGCCATTTGTGTGCGTCTGTGCTGCGAGATTAAAGGGCCACCCGATAGGCCTTTCTATAATCGATTGAGACGCAGTGTGTAAGTTGGCGCAGCGGAGAAAATAAACCCCTCGAAACGTTACAACAATAGAAGAAGACACTTCTAAAAAACGTGCGTGGCAGCACAGCCCGCCCACACATCCTCTTGAACTTCGAGGCCTGCCCACTCTCTCTCGCGCAACTTCAATCGGACAAATGGGCTTTGGTGTTAGCCATAACATCCCCATGGCCCGAGGTTACTGCAGACACGCCAGGCAATGAAACCGCTCAAGACTGATACCGGAAGCTTCTTTTCCCAGTGTGGCAAAGGACTGAACCGTGCATAGTTCAGGAGCCCATCAAATGCAAAATAGAAAACATTGCAGGGGGAGCGGGGGGAAAAAGACGATTTCTTACTTATATCAATACTTTTTGGACCAAAGCAAGCTTATTTACTATGACTCCAAAACATAACATTGATTGACATGTCTCAGCAAGCTTGAGGTGGCACAGTCAGCACTCTATTTCAAGGTGACGTGTTTATGTTTTAGACGTCAGGCTGAAACTGGCACCTGGAAATGACTCGCAGCGGGCGCAAAAAGCTTCCAGTTCATAGTGTTCATCCGAAAAAATACTGCAAATCACAAGCTTTTGGGGCACTCAGAATTGAGGAACTAGGAGACGTACCAGGAAGTCAAACCTAAATATACGTGTCTGTCTGACGCTTTTAATGGAAGTCCTTCCGGGGAAAAATAAATAAAAATACAACCCAGTGACCTGAGGGGACCGATGAGCTTTTATTAAATCGACAACAATGTCTCTCACACACACACACACACACACACACAGGTGTCACCTTGGGTCTCGCTGTCACATCTGCCAAAGCCTTCCTGCGGAGGCGGCGAGGATCAGTCAGAGCTAAATAAGCTGTCACAGCCATCACACCACCGCGCATCATCTCAGCAACGCCCAGGCTCTAGCCATTTGCTGCGGAACAGTAGCCCACCCCCCTTTCTACCCGCCGCTCGCGTTTAATCGGGCTGCCACGGTTCAACGGGGAAGCAAAATCTGTCAGGTTCTTAGAGAGCTCTGAAAAGCTAATTAATGCTGGATCCTACCCTTGATGTACCCGTCCTCACCCCCTTCGCCAACACCATCTCACTGGTGCAAAATGGTGTGCGCCAGCCCATGGATTTAATTACCGTGCGACCGTCATTTTGGCATCTGCATCCCGCGGCTAGCGTAACAATGGCCCGATTAGCGGCCGCGCGGGTCTGGCGTCGCAGCGGTAGTCGGTACGATGAAAACAATGTTCTTGAGATATGGACCATCTTGATACGAGGCACAGCAGCACCCCCGTGGGCACGCGGTTGCCACGCCGTCTCTAAAAAAACCCCGGCAACAGGATTTCTACAGTACAAGTCAGGAGAGATTGCAAATAAGACGCAGAGATTAGCCAGAGGAATTCTCATTTAAGCCTTTATCTAATTACACGCATAATTTGGGAGAGGATTCATTCTTATAACAGCGACCTACGACGTCCTACATTTACCATTTACAGCAACACTGTAATCGTGGCGTGCACAACGGACAAAAGACAAACACTACCTCAACGCCAATTCTTCTTCTTAAGGCCTTCTAGGGGACAGGGAGGGGGGTATTTGGAGTGGAGGAGCTCAACAGGGTTCTGGGCAGGGTTACCCAGAGTTCAGCAAGGCTATGCAGAGGGCTCTATCAGAGGGCCTTATTACCCAACGAGACGACAGGAGGGATGGGGAGACTAGCCGTGTGTGCGTGTACAAGGGGCATGATGAGTGGAGTAAATCCACACTTGAAAGAGCAGCTCAACCAAGACACTCTCTCCCTCTCCCCCCCCCCCTCACGGATTCCAGAGTGCTGAAGGGTACACGGGACAGGGGGTGCAAACAGGCACTACGGAGGGCAAGACAAGTGAACCTTTACGATGTCCAATCAGGACCCTCCCGGTTGTCAATCAATCTCACACTCAGGGGAGCGGACTGCCAATGAGAGGCAGGGGACAGCCTAGTCAACAGGAGAGACACATTAACACAGCATCCGCTGTGCTGGGGGGGATGGGAAGTGACAGGAATGACAGGAAGTCTCAGCACACACACACACGTTCAGGGTTTCAGGAGGCTGTGTGCGCATGAAGACACGGCCCATTGTTGGATGCTAAACATCACCACAAAGCAAACAGACTCTTTTCTGAAGGAGGTCTGAAGGAAGAATCAGCAGTGTGCGGAATCCCTTTCTCCGGCTTTGCTTCACTTGAGCGGCTCGGCCCGCGAGTCGAGCCCGCTCTTTGAGAATGGAGGGGAGGGGAGGGGGGCGTGACCCCGTTTTGTTTCCTGTGCGATTTAATAAAGAAGATTTCACGCTGCCAAACGTGGAGAAGATGCCCTTCATTAGAACGCCGCGTATCCGGGCGCAGATTGCCGCGCCTCGCGTCCATAGTTTAATCCAATTAAGTTTAGCATGATAAAAAGGAATTACTGCCAGGCTGCCCTGTTGCCCACCCACTCACATCGCACCCACGGACACGCACACAGACAATGGCATAGCAAGGCCCAGGGGGCCCGTGTGTAAACACCGGCAGATAGAGCACGGCTAGAGTGTCCGGACGCATTTAAATTGCTTCACTTGTATTTCCGCAGCACACATTAGTCCATGTGTTCCTGGAACAGAACACGTGGCCTATGACCTAAACCTAAATATAGGAGAGGCAATTTCTCTCTTCACTAATGAATTAACAGATCTTCTGCGGCGGGGGTTGATGAATGGTGGCCTGATGGTTTCATTTATTATCACCCAATGATCTTAAAATACCATAGAGGAGGAATGCCCAGGATTTTCGAGGGTCACAATCTCTTTAAAAAGGAGCTGTGCCCTCATTGCAAGATTTGATATGAGCCGATATAAGGATGGAAACATCAGAAAATAGACATTTGAATTAAAAAGATCCTCCCCATTATATTTCAATGAACAAAGCTGACACGTGTCAAGAAAAAAAAAAAGGCCCCTCAGGTACTGCAATGGGTCATTACTCCACTCTATAAAACCCATTTGAATAAAGGATAACAGTGGGACTTTTGAACTTCAAGATTTGATTAGCCTAAAAGAGCTAGCGGCTGCTCTTTGTGGTTTCGAATTTAAAAAGGAGGAGTGCTTCTCTTTTGAAAGATATGCCCCACATTGGGATTCAACCTCCCAAAATAGGGAACTTAAAAAAAAGGGAGAGATCTGTGGTTCTCAGTCTGGGGTTGCGTGATTTCAAGATTATGAAGCGATCTTTCTTGCTTTAGCGCGAGCGACAGACCCATTCTTGTGCCATAAAATGGGGAGAATCACTGGCCTATACGAGCATGCTGGCTGAGTGGTTATGGGGGGGGTTCTGTGACCTCGCTGTCAGAGAAGTCACCTGTCACCGGTGCTGAACCCACTCAACAGCGCCTGCGAAAAGCAGGGGCATTTCTGTGAAATGGACAGAAGCCATTTTTGTGCCACTCTTTTCCCCCCACCTCGACAAGCGGTGGATGCCGAGAGCCACTGTTGACTTTGAAAGGACGCCAAAGGGCGATTCATGGGCATGTGTGCCTATATGACGGCGGCTCACCCTGTCACTCATCAAAAAGACTATCAGAGACAGTTTTGTCCAAATGTAATGAAGGGCGATGGGTGGATCCAACCTAACACCTTTTGGCTGGGATTCACTCACCCGAACCACTAAATATACACTATATTGTTGTTATTGTTGTGCTTCTAGAAAGCTCTCGTGCCCTAACCCAGTTCTCCCCCTATACAATGGAAGCATTCTATTTGGGTTTAGGGTCCACAGAGCCTTGATTTTAATACACTCAGATCTACTCTTTTCCACAGACATGGTTCCAGGAGCACGCAGCTACAGAACGCTTCCAACTGCTACTGTGCCGGGCTGTTGGCAGGTGGGCGCGGTAAAGCCTGGCATCGGTGGCACAAGCTGGCTTCGAATCTGCAGGTCAAAGCAGCGGCACTGGGCACGCCTCTAATCTCCCAGCAGCCATCTCCGGAGGCACGGGGGGGGGAATCGAGGAGTGGAAGGCATGAGGGCAGAAGGAAGGGGGGTTGGGGGTGCGAGGGCAGGAAATGCGGTGGCACCGAGGCGTTGGGTGTATGGCTAGCTGCATTTCTTTTTTCCCCTCCTGCCACTGTGAAGGGCGTCCGCCCAACCTGTCCCCTGGTCTATATACGGAGATAAACAGGATAGGAACAGTGGGATGACAGTGCTGGGGCCATCTGTGCTGCTCTTTTCACAGGTGACATCCAAGAGCTTGGCGAAAGCATTTCTACCTGAATCAGCAGCAACTAAAACTCACAGGCCGACCACATCCCTCCTGCCTGGCATGACGGAGCCTGGCATGACGGAGCCTGGCATGACGGAGCCTGGCATGACGGAGCCTGGCATGACGGAGC
>JAODLI010074989.1:0-12657 GCA_027575585.1 Percopsis omiscomaycus
AGTTTCAAATATATATATATATATATATATATATATATATAGATAGATAGATAAAGTGAACATTTGAGTTGTGCAAGTATAATTGGAATATAGCTAGGCTAATATAGAGCTAAAGCCAAACTACCATTAGCATCAGAAATTATGTTACTGTACATCTTCAGCCATGAAGATGGGCGGTTACCAACTCACAGATTGCATTAGCCAATGACCAGATCTATTATATTTCACATTGGACTAGCTGGGCCATACATCAGTGGAAACATACAACTTGTTACCCTGTAGAAACTCTAAAACCATCATATATTAACTGTTTTTTAGCTGTTTTCCTGAAGTTCTCTCTAACATGAATGCATGAAGCTATCATAACTGGCACTCCCAATTGAGATTCTTTTGACTCTGTTAGAGGGCCAGAGGCTACAAAATACCAACTATAACTCTGAATTATTGTCTTGCAATAGTTTTATAGATGCGGTACCAGGGATGTTAGCCAGCTAACAACTCCCAGAATTTGAAGAAATGTGCCAAAAAGTCAAAGCATTCCATATTTCGAAGCAAAGCCTTTTTGTCCATTAAAGTTAGTTGTGTAATTCACAATAACCCAACTGGGAAGAGCTACAATAATGTAACAAAGTGAAAGGGCTTCTAATTAACATGGTAACATTGTCACAGTGGGATGGATTCAGCACTACAACATGTTCAGTCAGCAACACAGACGACTGGAAAAGACATGTCTGAGAAACAGATTGTGTTAAATATTTCATGTCTTATGCAGGACAAATATATACAAGCCCACTGCACATTCTCGAAGTATATACACTGTCAGTTACAGTAGAATATTTTGTTGTCAACATGTTGTAATTTTCAATTCACACTGTGAAAATACATTCTTGTCTTCTTTTTAACTTTCCCCAACATCGTCAGTATAAATTAAAACAAATAATAGTTAGAATGGACAGACAGATATGGTCCACATCTTAAAGAAAGTTTTGACACATGGTCTGTAGTAGTATTGATTCATGTAAGGATGTTTTAGCAATTTCAGTGGCACAACTTGTTTTAAAAGAGGAATTTGGGCCAGTGGATACAACAAAATCTCCCTGAGAGTAAATACAACACAATGGAGTTCAGATTCAACTTTCTGATATTTATCGGTATGTAACAGTATCTCTATACCTTGCAAAACCTCAAATTCTGATTCTGATTCTAATATAAATATTCAATAATTAATTTGAAATTAAATTTTGGAAATGGCACAAATTTCATAACCCAAGTACCAAACCAGCACATTGATACGGATTTGTAAAACATCCAACATGCAAGACTGGTTTATGGAGAGGGTTTATGCTGGGAACAGATGAAATATGCAGTAACAATTATGATATAGGACTTTGGTAAACTCTTGATATTTTAAAGATATGTTGATAGTGATCTTCTCACAATAAAATAAATGCAGATATGTTGACACTAAATCATTTTTAAAGCATTACAGCTAACGGACACAAAATATCTAGAATTATCTCCCAATTACGTAGAGAAGTATTGTGCTCCTGTCTGTCCACTGCATTATCAACAACACAATTTATGTTTGATCTGTACAAAATTAAATAAAAAAAAGACACCATAGCCTTGACTTAAAGGAGCTTGGGCCTTGGCTGACACATACAATATAGCAGTCTTGTAACTGCCTAGATTACAGTGGAAACAACCACTCTTTCCTTGCAGTATAAAGCACCTCTTATGTTAATGTCTCACCTCACAGGGTCAGGGTCTTTATGGCTGAATAGTAACTATATCCTGTGTAGGTCTTACTTAAACAACAGCCAATCCTCCTTTCCTGGTAAATTTGGGTGATCCAAGTCCATTCAGAGAAGAGGAGGAAGGAATACAGGACGATTGACAGACAGAGGAATTGGGGCAAAATGGATGGACAGAGGGCAGCGCTAAATGGCACCCCTATTTTGTTTGTTTGTTTCAAAGTGATACCAAATTAGAACCACAGCATGTATCACCAATACCAATATGGAAGTTGTTTTTTCTTCTTCTTACACACATAGTAGACTGGAAGCGCTACCAAACCTATTGTTGGGTAACGGGAGAGGTAGAGAGAGAGCGAGAGAGAGAGAGAGAGAGAGAGAGAGAGAGAGAGAGAGAGAGGAAACATTTGAAAAAGGAAAAGGTCACACTCTTCACAATATGAAACTGGGACACTAAAGGTTTGAGTTCTTTCTGTGAATGTATTCTAAGAAATCATTGTACTGTGTGGAGAGCATTGTACTTGTAGTAAATGAAAGTCTCTTTGGATTAAATTGCACTTTCACTGCAAACGCTGCACATTGCAAGTCTTACTTTGCACATTTGTGTGTGTGTGTGTGTGTTTGGGAATGAGTTTACCTATGACAAGCGAAAGCGCTCCAAGGACCAGAAGAAGCACAATAGCCACTGGAGCAATAACCATCTTACCCACTGCAGAGACAGAGACATTGAAAGGTTAGGGATTTAATAATTGGGGGGGGGGGGGGGGGGGGCAATAACAACATAAGACAAGAGACGGGGGGAAAACTTTAATTTACTGCATGACGAATTAAAAATGCATCCCTCTTGTCGCATAAACACTAACTCACCACAGACAGATCCTCGAACTAGGCGTCTCAGATGTGGTTTATCAGGAAGATAGCGAAATCTGCAGCCAAAAACACTGAGGTTTGACGTATGGTCTCCAAAAAACCTGACAAGATAAAGAGACAAGACATACTAGCAAGTATTCATAGCAAGTTTTTGGGAGTTTGTCATTGTCTAACTGAGGGTTAAGGTTTGGGGCGGTGCATTGCAATGTGGAAGGAAGGAAAAGAAAGACAGAGAAATGAACTAGCTAACCTGAGGTGACGGTAGCGCTCTCCACAGCGGTAACAGAAGTTGGTGTTACACTGTGTGCAAGTCATGTGATCGCATCCCTCTGTACGCTGAATGTGTATCTGCACAGAGGAACGGATGTTCACTTGATTTTCACTAATATTATTATTATTTTTTGTTATTATTATTATTTTTTTTATTCCCCACTGGATATTTATAATCCTTTTGTTGTATTACCTTCGGATACATACAGTCATATCTATTCTCTCATCAGTCTTTGCTGTCTCATCCAATACACTCTCTGTGGCTATCAATCCACTATCCCCCCCATCTCTCTATACATTTTTAATGCCTTCATCAACATCCAATGCCTCTACAGTATGTTCTTGACCGGGCTTTTCTCTGCTCCTATCAGCACATCCCCTCTTTCAGCTGTGTTTCCATCTCTCCATCCTTGGTTCTTACCATACCTTGCATTGTGGACATTTTTGGGCATTCCTCTGTCCATAAGCTACGTCGTTGGCCCAGCTCCGAAAGAGTTTGTCTCCTTTCCTGTATTCACGACACTTCAGTCCGTTGTGCCAGGGAGCGTGGCATTTGAAACACCACACAAACTGGCATTCACTACACTGGATCTGTGTGAGGAGGAGGGAGATAACTGCACACGACAACCCATCAACTGTGTAGAAAACAGCACTGCCTTGCTAATCCCAGTGAATGTAAAGCAGGTAAAGATGGATGGAGCACAGCTTTTTCAGGACAGAGCAGTCTACTGTGTGCCTCACCGCCACATCTTACAATTGTGTCCCTTAACAGACGATTTTATCCAAAGCAACTTACAGTGAGTACAATTACAAGTATTACAAGGAGCAGATAGGGGTTAGGCATCTTGCTCAAGGATGCTAACATGTAGACCAACTACAGGGCTCGAACCCATGACCTTCTGGCTGGAAGTCGAACTCCCATACCACTAGACTATCCTGCCCCAAAACATCTGCATTGTTTAAGGAACAATGGAACTTGTGTTTCCCTTGACCCTGCAGCTTCCTTATCTCGATATTAAGTCCTCACGATGCAGATGTTGGCCATAAATTAACCCCTTGTTTGCAGCAGGTGTGTAACCGGCTGCTTACAGTTGGTACAAATACACTTATTTACTTACTGTAAATTAATTACTGTGTGGTTTTTTTCTCAAAAACATACAGTACTTAAACCTCGTCTACAAAGCGTATTGCAATCTTAAATTATTATCATTATTATTATTATTATAATTCTCAACTTACTTACAAAACATTAAAATTAAATGAACACTCAAGGCCAAAGAGTTGGCATATTATTTGAACACATGGTCAAAAAGGATTAAAGTCTTGACGTCTATGCAAAGCTCATTTCAAATGTAGGATGTACATCTATACATACGTACATCCTAAACACAACATATTTCTGCCCTTGGGCATTTGGCACATCATAACTACTTTCCGTTCAGTGAACTTCGGCACCCAGGGACTAACTCCAGTTCTAATACCAGAGCAAGGGCAAGGGCAGGGGTATTAACCTGGGGGGCACAGAGCATCACATGAACACGGGGAGAACATGCAAACTCAGTCCACAGTCCACACAGAAGGGATCTGGTCGGCCTCACTCAGGGTCTAACCCAGAACCTTTGTGCAGTGAGGTGACAGTGTTACCCCAGTGCCAGCTGAAATACTGTATCTTAGAAAATTAAGGAAAACCATCCACAGTACTGTTCTGCATCTACACAGAAACGGCCACACCACAGGAAAAAACCTAATCTCTGAACTGCGCATGGTAAGAGTATTGTCATTTGATGGTGGCGTCATAGCAAAGCGGCGTTTTCAGATTTATCCACTTGGGAGTGTTAGTGTGTACAGAAGCTCAAAACAGAGAGAAAAACATAGCATATTTGAATTTATCCATGCTAGTGTAGACATAACCTTAGACTGCACAGATTACCTAGGAAATCATGCTAATCTCTGTGCTTTGTCTGTTGTCTCACCTTGTACTTGTGTTCGGCGCGGAGAGGGGTGAGGGTCTTCAATGTGGTGAACAGACTGCACTTAGGGCATGTCTTGTTGTTCACATCCATTTGGCTCAACTCTACCAAGTAATGGTACTTTGCAACATCCTCTTTGGCAAGATAGGACACCACAAGCCCCTCCTCCAGGAAACCACTGCACTCCAGGGTGGGACATGGGATGTGAGCCTTGCCCATCAGTATCTGGGAAGCAATGAGGACAGCTGATTAGGTCATTAACAATCAGAATCGTTTCTGTGATGTATTTCGTTCCCTTGAGCGAAACCATGAATGCATGACCTAGATATCGCCCGTTCAATGAAGCACCCATAAATAATAATAGCAATCTGTAACCTGAGAATCTCTCATTTAAGATGGTGCCATCACATCTTTGACATAACAACATTTCAATGCCCATTACGGCAATATACCGCCAATTAGATATACGGTCTTCGTTGTTTTAGTTTGAAACTCATGCATGCCCCTCTCATGCCTCAGTGCTCACTGGCTGACACTCTTCTCTACTCATCCCCCTACAGGGCTTCTAGGCTCACACTGTTCTCTACACCTGCCCTTACAGAAAACAATTTAAAAGGAGAAGACCTTTCTCCTCTATATTGTTTTATTCCCCCAGGTCAGACTCCTTCCTCACTTCACTTACTTTCACTGTTAATCTTTCCCCCTCATCTCAGGATCTGCTTTTCACATCCTAACTGCCCCTGACTCTCCATACTCTTCCTAGCAGTCAAAGCCAGTGGGACCTGTTCAACTGATACATGATAAGGTGCCTGCTTGCGTTTTTGTGTATGTGGGGAAAATCAGTCAGCGTGAACAACAGAAATAACCTGAGGTGGTGTTACACCCATAATCCTCCCCCTTCAAGCACACACACATACGCAACAGAAAAGGGTGTGTGTGTGTATGTTTCTGGAAACATAAAGAGATTATGTCTTTTTGTTATTAGCCTACAACATAAATGTTTTGAGCGTGATGACAATTTCAACAAACTGGTTAAACTGGCTAGACAGACAGACAGACACCCACATATGCACAGACACAAGCACCCACACACGTTTATGTCGGATGTGTTCCTATATTTTATCCAGCTAGAATTAAATGAACTATTATGTTAACTATTAAATTAATGACCATGTTCTATTCTCTCTGGAAATAGCAAAAATACTAATGTTTTATATTTATTTTGAGGTTTATTTACATGGTGATATGCGTCTTCAAGAAACAATGAAAATGCACCTGAAAGAATATGGAAATTTAAACGGTAAATCTGTAGAGCACAACCAGAAACCCTTACAGTCACTACCAAACAGCCCTTATGCACTAAAAAGCACCTTGGTGGTTCTTTGACATCTCAAAAGAAATGCATATAGTGTCCCCCAGGGTGTCTTGAAGCGCATCAGAAATGGTGGGGGGCACAGACAAAGAGGGTGTAAAGTGTGTGTTTTCATATATTTATAGGCTACAATCTATGGTTTTCATGCCGAGTGTAACCCTAAGTGCCTCCCACCTGCATGTCCCTCCTGCATTTGTACTCCTTTCCAGCACCCATTTCGCCCCAATTCCTCCCCTCACCTACCTCGGAGCTAATGTAGCGCTTCAAACACTCATCACACACGGCGTTCTGGCAGCAGTGCAGGGGTGCGATGACTTTATCGTCAAGGCACACCTGGCAGTTCAGTACCACGACCACACCCCCCGGGTCACCGGAGCGGGGACTCATGACCCGGGGATCCACGAGATCACTCAAGCTGTACGGCTCGGGAGTCGATTCTGTTTCGCGCCTCGTCTCCATAGTAGGGTCTTCTGATTCGTTTGGAGCCGTTTCAATATAGCCTTCTGAGATTTCAACAGCGTTTCTGCGAGAGTCATTGGCGATGCAGTAAACTGTACAATAGACGTGTTCTGCATTTTCCAATGTTGGTTTACTACTGACACATTCACGATTATAATAACATTTATCACGATCGGTTAGAATATCAACTTTGCATACATCCGGGGTCGTTAATCCACTTGTTTTACAAAAGCTTTGCTCGCTTTTCATCACCTCTTCGTCCGTTTCTCTGTTTGACTTTTCGCAGTCGCCACATTCAATATGTCGTTCAGCTATTGGTCCATTATTGGCGTTGTCTTCGTCATTTTCCCTGTCGTATTCCACTCGACTGTTGTTGTTTACATTGAGAAAAGTAGACTCGGAAATTGTCCCGCAATTCCGATTTAAAATCTCGGCAGCGCTGTCGCCGTCTGAATCTTTCTCCTCCGCGGCGCTGCTCTGCTCCTCTTCCCATCGTATCTGTCTTTCAGACTCCTCTTTTCCATTTAGGGTTATTGGTGAGTTCGCTCTTGTGACATTAGGGAGTAAATCTGTAACTGACCTCTCAACTTCAGTAACGTTAGTTTCTGCCGGCAGGTTTCGGGACAATTTAACCTTCCCCTCTTCAATACTGCTTATAAAACTCGGCATTTCACAAATAAAAACTACCTGCCGATCATCGCCCATCCCTTATTTGGCTCTCATGCTCTCTCAGTCCCCCTGCCTCTCTAGTCGAACTCCTACTACCAAAACAAAACAAAGCAGGCGGTTTGTGCTTCCGGGTCTGCGTCAGCATGGGGCACAAAACGGAGGAATGGGAATCCTAGTGGTGAATCACAGAGTAGGAGAACATCTACAGTAGGCCAGGACATAGGCTACTGCATGTGATGATGTATGGGGTGTCAACACACCTCCCAAAGCAGCTGAGAATGAATAAAAATAAAACAGGCTAAACGTATTGTCCCAACTGCCTGTTTAAGGAATTAAGACGAAAATTCAGTATCATGTGTACCCATTTGAGCAACTTGAAGACAGGGCAAATGTCTGTCAAGAACGCCATCTATGTTTTACCCAGTTAGTAGGCTAGCTTATATCCATAGCTATCCATGTGTGGCAGTTTCTTGTCCATTTGTTCTTTGTTCTACAGAAATATAATTTTTATAAAGAATGTAATATGTCACTGATCACCGTATGAGCTTAATATCCCCACTGGGTCTACTCTTAGATTACATTTCCATTGTGAAGAGACAATGCTGTCCTGGGTTCTGCGTGTGTGTGTGTGTGTGTGTGTGTGAGGGTTAGAGGAGTGTATATGCCCAGCAAAAGCATAACCATGGGGGTTCTGAGTGCTGCCCCCTGGCTGTCTTGGTAACCTTTAGTGGAGAGTGTTGACATTTAGCATTAGAAGGAATCGCCAATCTTTGTGGTACAGCGAGAATACATTTTCATTTGCATGTAGATGACAGTCTCCTAGTTTCCAACCTAATGGGAGATAGCTGACACCACGCCTGCTTATAAGAAAATAACTGAATACAGCTTTAGTGCTGTATTTATAACAACAGCATTTGTTTGTTGCATGGTATGTCCTCAGGGACATACCATGGTTTATTCATGCTGATTTTCACAATGTTGTTTTAACCTTTGTAATTTTATTAACTTTCTTCACTATTGCTCCTTTTGTCAGTCAAGCTGGCTGAAGAAGGACTATAAAATATGAGTTAAAAAAATATACGGGAGTTATAAATATATCAAGCATTTTTACTGTACATTAAAAAAAATACAATACAACCTTTTTTTAATATCTAAACAACACGCAAACCATGAGGAGTCAGAATGAAGAGAGAACAAAACAGATGACTCAAAATCTCCTTCCTGTCTACTTTATTATTCTATGTACAGGCACCTCTGGGGAACAAAAAGAAATCGAGAAGGAAGGGTCTAGTCAGTGCTAAACCAAAACTAGTCATAAAAACCAGACCCAGAGGCAACGTTTAGCTATTGTTTAGCTATAGTGTTTTTCATTCGCAGCCTTGGATATCCTGCCATGGTAACCTGTGATTTTATGCTAGTTGTTGTGATTCTGCAGGCTATTGTTCCTATAGTGTAACCTATACGGCATCTGTCTTGACAATATTAAAGATTCAGCCTGAAACTCTCCACTGGCATACAGAGTTCTTCTGAGTTTGGCAGTTATCTATTAACTTCAATAACAGTTATTTTTGGGATAATTCCGGTGGTATAGTGTCAGTGCAGAAATGTCCATCATCCCAGCCAGACAGCCACAGTCCAAAGGGATTGGAGCATTGAAAGCACTTGCTACACAAACACACACACTCTACACACAGTAGCCTATTCCCTTTAGCTTTTTGAGAATATTTCAGTAGTGTTGAGGCCAATTGGTGCAAATTACAAGCCATAACTTTGCTATTGAATTCACTTTCAAATCAACAAATCAGCATTTCTTAAAATCATGATGCAACCGTTAATTATAATGCATGCTATTTATGCTATATGAATGATTTCATGTGTGTATACACATTTATCACCACCTGGAAAATGCGCCCATTTTGAAAAGAAAGACACGTCTGTACCTGCAAGTTATTTTATTTATTAGTTTTAACAATTGCAGTACATATAAAGAAACACATACAAAAATTAATAAATTTTAGGCCCTGAATTGAAAGTGAATTCCCAGCCCTGACAGAAACATTACACAATATAATAATTCACTTTTCTTACAGTGCCCACTTCTATTTGATACACTGTACAATCAGAAGGTAGGAAATGTTTTCCCCATAATACACAACATCATACATTAGTAGTCAACTAGAAAAACAGTAAACACAGCCACATGATTAAAAAACGTCTAGAAGTTCAAAGTTACATTTCTGTTTTACACTGTAGTTGTTACTCTTCTCCTTAAATGAGCGGACATTTCAGACAGTTATTTATAGAAAAACCACAAAGTTCACATTGATAACGCCTTGAATTGAGCTGGGGAGAGTTCGTCAAACCGAAACTGTTCCCTTTAAGAAGCTAGTTAGTCACACGCAGCGTGGGATTAAATACGCAACAGTTTTTGACACCTCATGCAAAACACAAATGCCATTTATTGTCCCTTTGGAATGTGAATGTTGATTCATTGGGAAGTGTCTCTGCATGTAACCCCTAAATAACTAAAGTACTATTGAGTTAGCAGAGTAGAATGGATAGTGGAGTTTGTATTGTAGTACAGTAGTTTGTATTATGTATATTACCAACCGGTAATTTATCAAAGAAGGATCATTGGTAGTATGGAAAGGCCTCAACCAACATTTGGTCCACATCATTTTCTTCATTCATTGCAAAAGTGAAACACATTTATTTATTTATCTGGACGGAATCAGTCACTTTTTTCTGTAGACTACTCATAAGCTTTTATAGTCTCTCTATCTACCTACACATAACA
The DNA here is from genome assembly GCA_027575585.1 of Percopsis omiscomaycus. NCBI lineage: Eukaryota > Metazoa > Chordata > Actinopteri > Percopsiformes > Percopsidae > Percopsis > Percopsis omiscomaycus. The sequence goes on from JAODLI010074989.1 coordinate 10,162, forward strand.
TCACAACATGTAGCTGTGCACAGAGCAGTGGCTCCTGTAATGTAGAGAATCACCAATAGACATTACTAGTCTAGTTCCTTATATGTCCATGGAACTAAACTTGATGAGGTTAGTCCGGAGGCATCATTCCACAGTCAGACATATCTATCCTCACTAGTTAGAATGATTTCATTGTTTTGTTTTTTGGCATAGAGCCCAATGTAATATTCTCGAACATAAGGCCAGTTTTATGTTTAGCCTGTTTAATTTTCTTAAGTGGAGGCCTTAACAAGTGGGCTTAATTTTGGTCCCCATTCTGCAGTTTATGAAACCCAGAGTGTTGGCACTTATGACATTTACACATTCCATACTGTGGGAAAGACAGAAGCTGCTAGCTTCCTCTCTCTTACCACTAGGTGGCAGTCCTGGTCGCTCTGCATTCTATGGTCCATCCTTTGTTGCATTTTAATTTCCTGTTCTCTTTCTCTCTTGCATTTCTATTAATTCCGTTTAGCACACCCAAAAGAATAAACAGAAAGAAGTGGCTGCATCAATCTCCTGCTCGTACCAGCTGATGAGGACTGCCAGGGGCCAGTCCCATCAATCATTCATCAGCAGTGGTCCCACTTTTTCCATATTTCAAAATATCCATCCACAATGAGATTCGGGCTGCTCTGTGATTGTCATTTCTGTAAAAGGCAGGGCCTCGCTCTCTCTGGGGAGACATCAGGAATTGTCTGCGGAAGGTGTTGGGCTTTTTCAGTTTTCAGGAAGAGCTGGATGATGAACGGAATTTGAACACTAAAAGGAAGGCAGTTGGCTGTTAAGCGATGACCTGTAGTGAAACTAAAGGATTTGGAATTGAGAAGGTGGAATGCTGTTGCCACAAGGACCAAAAGTGAAGAACACTTGGAGACTGTCTATCACATGACCTCATTTCCCTTTGCCTCTGTCTCCCCTCTGTCTCGAAACACAATGGGATGAACATAAGCAGCAGAGTTCCATCTCTGACAGCCTCTCTGTGTCAACTGGGCCTGTAGTCCCTCCACTGTCTATCCCTTTTGGAACGGAACAAAGGGTAGGTTTTTGTAGCAAATATCATTTTTGGAAGGTTTCTGTCAGACTTTCTAAATTAGTAATGTAAACATTGCTTATATTCACAATGAACTGTCACTGGCAAATAAAAATTTAATTAATACTATCCTTTACACATGTATCATATACCAGTGAGATGAAGTAGGTTAGTCTCTTTAGACTCCTATTTAACATTCAGTGTTCAACTAAACAGTAGAAGGATGTTTTACTATTGACTCCACTACCACCAACAACAACTGTGTACTGTACAACGACAAAGCACCGAAAACATACTCTTAGAAAAAGGCTGTTTAACATTCCTTAATCAGTAGTCCTGCTGTGTCTTGGTTAGTTTTGGTCAGGCACAAAGAGTGTAAAATTCCAGGGATAGATGTCTACACAGGGGTTTCTCTCTTCTCTGGGGATTTTAAACTCTTTGGTCAGGCATGGCTGTATTAAGAGTGACATAGAACATTCCAAGACCTTTCTTTCTAAAATCTTAAAGGAAAGAGGTTCCATTACGACAGTTCTTCATATAACTTTCCATGATTCTCCTTGGAATGCTGTGGAACTTCATTAAATCCTGTTTGAAGGCTTTGAAGGTTCAATAAGTCCTTTGGGAACTTATCGCTCAGCATCTGCTGCCGCCATATTTTGTCCACCATGCTTCACCTTATGTGAATAGGGGATGCCAGTGAAAGAGATGCTGCGTTTGGAGCAACCTGTAGGAGTGTATATGTCCTGTAGTGACCCTTTTCCCCCACAGGAGGTCAGTGTTCTTTACGAAATAGACCTACACTACATTAGACAAAGCAGAGAAGGAGAAAAAGTAAGCCAGCAAATATCTGGAATGTTTTCAAAGCGGTATCATAGCACATCCTTGGAATTTCCCCAGAAAAGTTTCATTAGTCCATCTTTCCACCGGTTGGTTTATTTAAGCTTTTTAGGACAACAGAAGTAATTATTATGTATTCCTCCATGTTGGTTTCTAAGGCAGAACTCCAAGTCCATGGTTTTACTTCGACCTGAGAAGGAGGAGAGGAAAGGAGAGGAAAGGAAAGGAGAGGAAAGGAAAGGAGAGGAGAGGAGAGGAGAGGAGAGGAGAGGAGAGGAGAGAGGTGAGTGGAAGAGACACATGTACTGTATGTGTTGTGTTTTTCACCTTTCACAATGGTCTCAATAAGCTTTCTATTGAAAGTTACCCTGTGTGTGTGTTATTTTATTGGTCCCCCTGGTCTGGTCTGTGAATAAACACTGAACTGAAGAGACAACAGCTGGGGAACAATATATTGATACGCTTTATTGATACGTGTGTGTCTCTGTGTGTGTGTGCGTGCGTGTGTGTGTATGTGTGTGTATTGAAGGTTTATATTAGCTTACTTAATCAATGTTTTATGAATTTGCTTATGTGACATAGCCTTATTTTGAATAAATGTATTAAAA
>JAODLI010074990.1:0-12656 GCA_027575585.1 Percopsis omiscomaycus
TCGGTGGGTTCGGTGAATGCGCATATGAAACTGGTGGGGTTCAGTACATCCAACAAGGTTAAGAACCACTGCTCTAGTGCCTCAGGTACCACTTTGTACTGGGTCTGAACTATAGCAGACCTAGCTTAAGCACCACATACGGACACATGGACATGGGTTTTCCGCTTGTTGAAATAGCAGTTTATATCCTCCAGACATAACGGCATGCGACAGACGACACACAGATAGAAAGAAAGAAACCCTGTGTGTGTGTTTTAACAATGTCCTCTTAGTGACTTGGCGGGTGGGGGTGTATATTAGGTTAACGGGCTACTAACGTAAGCAGCCATGTTGTGTTGAATAAGCCAATGTATCTACCCCATTGCGCAGCATGTAGTAGTCCAGGGTCCTTCCAGACTCCAGCCAGATGCCCTTTCTGGGGTCTTCATCAGAGAGGAACAGGCCATAGTCTGAAGCTGTTTAATGGCGGGAACACATCACAACATTATAGACGACTTTGATCATTAGATCAAGTCATTAGATGTTAAAGGTATATATAGGACAGAAAGATGGGACACCATTGAACTGGATTAATGTAATTCCAAATGGTATTCAGAGAGAGGCATTTGCAATTCTATTAACCATCAACAAACTCTGACCAATTGAATGCTTCACCCAAAACCAATAATTTGTTTATGACCTCACAGTCTGGATTGCTGGAGGGATAAAAGGTTGTCCTGCCATCCCTTCACTGAGAATGTACAGTAGCTGTAACATTCAATAATATGTTTCTGATACAATGGATCTGAAGAGAAAAACATTATAACTACATTCTCTGTGAAGAGATAGGAGTACAACCTTTTATCCCCTCCAGCATTTCAGTGTGTGAGGGGTGATTGATACACTGATGACTTATTTAATTGCACTTAGTTTATTTCTATAGCTCTAAGTGTAGAGTTCTTACCCTGCCCAGTCTGGGCCTCAGGTACTCTCTCTCTGATGATCCTGCAGGCATCATACACAGCTGTGGAGGGCTCAAACTGCATCGTTTTCACTACGTTGCACTGGCGAAGGCAGATCTTGAGCGACAGCACCACCATCTTGGCGTGTGGCTACACCTGGGGAGGAGAGACCAGTTCACTTCTGTTTACAGGGGAGCCTGCCAATGTTTACAGGGGAGCCTCGACTACGGCGTGGAAACACCCTGATGAACGGTCAACGCGACGGCAAAACAGATATCCAACAACGATGCTGACAACAAACGCACAATTACTTTAAAAATAAAAAGGTATCTCCCTTGTAATATTCAGGGAGGGAGGAAATACATTATTTTAAATGTGAAGATAAATCGAGTGGGACCATTGTCATACTTCATAAAACCAAATCAGAATCAGATGTATTTGCCACGTAAGTTTGCACATACAAGGAATTTACCATGGTGTAGTTGGTGCAGTAGCTAGGTTATAAGAGAGAAGCATAACGTTATAAAGTACAATCCTAATAAATAAAAGTAAATGCAAATGTGCGATGCTACATTATAATAAACAAAATATACAGTATATAGTTTGTGTGGGAGGATGTAGGTGAACATTAGTAATACAGACAAAACTAATTAATCATGTTGTGAAAATGACCCATTTGTTTGTTAAGTGATAAAGGGAAAAACGAATGAGAAAAAAAACAAGATATGTCTTCCTCAATAAGAAACCAAGAATAAAACTCGAGAGTAGTTTTGACACGGGCAGAAATTGGACTCAAAACACTTCTAAAATGGACAATATTTTTCATATTACCCTTCACCCGCTTTTATTGACAATGATGAAAATGTCTACTGGCAACTATTTTCTACTACTATGTGCAGGGCTGCCAACCTGGGAAATGGTCATTTCTAATAATTGTAATCCAATCAATTCACACTTGACATTGTAGCATAACGGCTTTTGTTGGGTATAATTTAGTTTTTCTTCAACACTTTTTTAAACAACTACCATACCGGGAAAAACGACAGGATGGGCAGTCTTGGTCCAACATTGCAAAGTGATAAACTCCTCCAGAGTGGCATTTACTGTGGATTGCCTTGTAACTGAATGACTGACAGAAGTGCAAGGAGATCCACCGGTCCCCCAGCTTAAGTGTTTTCACATCTACAGCTCTACAATTTCAATCAAACGGAACAATCTTTCCCTCATCTTGTAGGTAGGTAGGACAAGTAAAGGTCCTGGACCTTTTGTCTGACACAGGCTGGTTTCTTTTCTTGATATGTGTGTGCAGACCTGAATACATTTTTGCATTAGGCTGTTTTATTGCATTGTAATCCTGCATTAGGATCACAAATTGCTAACACTACGCGGAAGGGAACGAATAGTTTAAAATAGAAAAGAGCTGGGTTGAACATCGCTTTTACTGACTTCAAATCAACCCACAACCATTTAAAATGCATATGTCAGAAAGACTTGCTTCGACCGCAACGAAAAACCCGCTGGATCAGGTTGGGATGCGAGCGCATGCTCTGGGAACACGCTGCGCCCTAGTGGTTAATGTTTGATATTGTATCAATAGCGTTAGTTATACTGTAGGGAGGGGGTTGTGGTTAAGCCTGATGTAGTCCACAGAAAAGGGAGAGGGAAGGAAGAGAGCCTTGGCCTGGTAGAGGGTGACCTTCCAAACAGTGCTCCTCCTGTTTGGGGTCAATATGAACACAGGGCCCCTCTGTGCCAGGGCTCCAAGGTGAGAGGTCAGACTAGGTTTTGGTGGTTGCATACAGGCAGGCTCCTCATCTGCTCCAGTTGCCCTTGACCCTCATCGCAATGTACAGAATCTGGTTTCTATGCGGGATGTGTTCACGAACAGTGGTGAAGAAGGACTGTTCTATATAAATGGTGGGAATCTGATGTAGATGCCATATTCTAGACTGTACAACCCTGGAAAGGACAGCAGATCCTCAATATTCAATGTTTACAAGGTGGAGACTACAAAGCGGATGAGTTGTACAAGCCAAAACACTACTGATGAAGAAGTTACAACTGTATCGTATTGTCAAATACAGGGTAAAACCAATGTAAATGCAAATGTAATAATTGCAGCCGAGACAAAGTATTAATTCTGAGAACAGGAAAATGGAGTGAAATCCTATCTTGTTAGGCACAAACACATTATGCCTTTAGTTTAGTGTAGTACTGTATGCCAAATAGCACGACTACTGCAGGTAGGTTTTGAGGTTTGATGCTTGAGCTTGCTGCCTCTTATCATGTACACCCACAGTGAACGAATACTGACAGCAGTTGGAGTCAAGACAAACCATGTCCATTTAAAATTAAGCCTAGACGTAGACTAAGGACATTTTAAAATGGATATCTTCATGATATCTCCATGGAATTCTGTCTTTAGTCGAAGACTAGGTTTAATGCCTCTGTCTCTTACGCTTAATGCATATGTTTGTTTGTTTCTACATTCATTCGCTTTGTATCGCTTCCAACATCAGCTACACACATGGCCACACAGAGAACATAAATTAGATTAAAGATGAGAGGAAGCGATGAATACGGCCTGAATACGGTCTCTCCCTAATGCTTTGCGAAAATGGATCCTTCCTACCGCTCTCAAGCTTAAGGATTCAAATAAGCGTACGATCACTATTCTGCAGCTCATATGGACATGTTTTAGTAGTTCTGTGGGAGGACATCTCGCCAAGAACACAGCAACATGAATGGCACTAATGTTTCCAACACAATGAACACATCAATCACGCTGCGCTGTGAAAAAGATGAGGTGGCAAGTTCATTATTTATTACTGTGGCAGACTTCAATGACTTCAGATGCTACAATAAAGAACAATTCATTATGCTGCAAATGTTTCAGGGCAAAACAGAATTGTACTGTCCTCAAACAAGCCAATCACTTTGTACACTGCAAAACGCATCTGTCCTGGTCAAAGAAATCCCATTTGTTGTTTGCAAGCACTCAATTATCCACCGTTAGTCAATGTCTCTTTATCCCGTCTTGCTGGAATGACTTGGGATATAATATTCTGCTTAAAATAATGATTTGTGCACTGATATTCACAAAGCTAGGGGAATGCAATGCTAGGGCATTTGTGATGATATCCCAAGTCGATGATGTCATTCTGTGTGTATTGTTTGTATTCAACAGCTCAAACAATGTCAAACTAACCAAAAATCCACATAAGCGTTCATATCGGATGTCGGAATGGTTTCAAAATGGCGGGACTTCAAAAAGGTCGCATTACGTGCTGTATATTCCCATATGCGCCCATCGAGTAACAGCAGGACTAAAAGGCTGCAATAGCCTACTGTACGCAACGGGCTCCTTTGATATAGGATATATGCTGTAGGCATATTCTCCTGTACTTGTGAAAATGCCTACCATAAATAACAAAGGCTGGTATATGATACAATGTGTAATATGAGATACCGTCAAAGGTACGTGTTTGAGTGTGAGTCAGAGCCCCGACGTGTGACAGACACAGACAGGCGGACGGTGTCACGGTCAGCAGAGACAGAGATAGGGCGCACCCATGTCACAGAGACATACAGTACTGGCTCAAAAGGTAGAAGACGAGAGCAAGATGAAGGGACAAGGAAGGCGAGAGAGAAAGAGTGAGAGTGAGACTCCACTGGAACCTAATAGGCTAGATATTTTTCAATACATCAATAAGGCAGCAATGGGTGCTGGGAATGAGCACGCCCTGTTACGGTAACATGGCCTCGGCGTCAATAGAACAAGCCCACAACTCTGATTGGCCAGTTGTGGGAGGGCTCTGGGACACAGAGAGCAAATCCAATACCAGGCATCAGCACATGATGGACTCATTTCCACTGCAAGGCCAAACGGGGCTAGCAAGGGCTCATACACTTTAAACCCGGCATTACTCTATGTTACTCAACTCATCTTACACAATGAGTTTACATTCACAGTTTATTTCAAGTCATGTAGCCTAGTATGTTTCGTTATCAGTAATGTTACTCATTTACATACTATACTCATGAAGCCTCAACGTGCCATGCCTGCTTGGCTGAAGTAAGATCATCTAAAATAGTAATGGTATCAACTCAACAGGCAGGTGGCGCCTGCAGGAATACATTTTAAAAGGTACGCACAAAATTCACAATAGCCAAAACAATCCTCAGTCTTGCCTCTCACCATGTTGGAGTCAATACAGTAATAAAGTATTTTCTACTACAGCTTATCTGCTATTGTGGGGGCTGAAATCTATGCTCTATGTAGCAGAGTAGATTGTGTGTGTGTGTGTGTGTGTGTGTGTGTGTGTGTGTGTGTGTGTGTGTAAAAAAAAAATTATCACATGGGACACAATGAAAAACAAATCTACTAGGTACACACAGTATTTTATTCTAGGGATTGGGGGGGGGGGGGTGGGTAGACAATTCATGAGTGTATGCCAATACTGTGGTTCCGCAATTTTTGTACCGTCAGGTGGCCAAAAAAAGTCTTTGTAATCTTAGTGGGAGGGAATCATCCAACAGGGGGCGTAATGGTCTATTAGCATCAACTACATTCAGTTCTGTTAGGTAATGTTCATTCAAAAAACACAATGGCAGATGCAGCTGTAGAACCCAAACCCCCTATATGTGCTGCACCCACACATTTTAAAAGCCAACGTATGGAAACACTACCTTTCCACAAATAAACAAAACCCCTTAAATCGTATCACAATATCTACAGAATCGCAATACACACAATATCGCAATACATCGAATCGGCACTCAAAAAATCATTGTAATATCGTACCGTGAGGTCCCTTACATTTAATACACGCACACACAGTTTGCCTTATGCAGTGGTCTCCTGTTCGTTTGAATGTCCAGCGCTCAGTGCATCACTATCAAAGAACATGGATTCTCTCCACCTCACAGTCACACACACACCCACACCTAAAATAGGAAGCTAGATGTGGTAAAGAAATCTTGTCAGAACTTTTAGTCATCTGGTCGGTGGCAGAGTGGGGTGGCAGACCACATACCTCCTCAGCAGGGCCGAGACTGTGCCTGTTGTCCGTACGAGCCTGTGTGCGAGTATGCGTGCGCGTCTGCGTGCGCGTCTGCGTGCGCGTCTGCGTGCGCGTCTGCGTGAGTGTCTGCGTGCGTGTCTGCGTGAGTGTCTGCGTGCGTGTCTGCGTGCGTGTCTGCGTGCGTGTCTGCGTGCGTGTCTGCGTGAGTGTCTGCGTGAGTGTCTGCGTGAGTGTCTGCGTGAGTGTCTGCCAAAAGGCTGGGAAGTCTGTAGGTGACGCATCTGTCAGCAAGCACGCCAACATGGGTAGAATTTCAGATGAAGGGACACACAGTCTAGCCATCATCCCCTCTCATTTAGCACAAGGCTCATAGGTACACCTCATTCTGACGTGCTGGCATGGCTGCATCTATAAACTGCACAGTTGTAAATGTTTTTTTTATTTTTCTTTTTTTAAAGGGATTACATGGTCCAGTAAGAAGAAATGTATATTTTTATCATTATTGATTTTATTCATTAACTCGCCAGAATTCCCCAACCCATATGTATTTTAGAGGTCACTATAAATGTTGGTCTATTGTCTTTAAGATGATATTTTTTTCCTAGTTCACACATTGGTACAATTTAAGTCATGGATTTATTTGCGTGTGTTTTTTTTCCTTTGCATACCATGTTGGCATTTAAAAAACAGAATTAATTTGCTGCAGATTACCACCGTCTTCTGTTAGCCAACACGTTGCCATGGCTACAAAATATGCCTTTGAAATAGCTCAGACTTTCTAAAAGCTAAGGATGATAAACAGTAAGTCACTGACTATCCCTCTACTTTCAATTATAAACCTGGGAAACCGGGGAGAAGAAGAATGAGTCATCACTGCGTGAACATAGATGGGTACTATAGATAACGCTTCTGACTATGACTAACCATGCATGGTCTCCCATTTTGTTCTTTGTGACTTTACATTAACTTTTGAGGTTTCAGGAAATAATGAATGCAGCCTCACAAAAAGCAGTTCCGCTTCAACTACTAAAATGTATACCAGGCGTCTACATAGTGACTTATTCTTTCCAAGAACAAACCAGTATTCAACTATATGAAGTCACCCGCCCACTCATAATCCTCTCTGCCCACACCCGCAATACTACAGCAAATGCATTACACGTTCTGTAGGCACAGATGACTGCCATGACAGCCAAGCAAGATGAAAATGGCAACTGGTGGAAAGACGGGAAAGTCACTGCCCTTGATATACCAGTAGAGCAGTGGTTTTCAAAACTTCTTGACCCACTTTGTCAATGATACATGACCCAGAATCAACCTGCGATCCCTTTGGGTGGGTCCGGACCCCCCACTTTGAAAAACCACCTGGGTAGAAAAATCAAATTTTATTTAGTTCTACTTAAAACCTTGGTCCTGCCACCCCACCATTTGTTGTCTGGAACTGGACAGTCCGTTTGTCTTGTTGCAATGTGTGTCCTCACACAGATCAGATAAAACCAGATAACCAAGTTAAATCTAGCCATATTCTATGACAGCAGGAACTGAACTACAGAGCTAGTGATAGGAGCTCGGTAATGCACCTAAATGGTAGCCCAGAAGCGACCAAACACACTATATTCCCGGGGGCAGGGCAAAAGTCTGTGTTGTGTGAAGGGACTATTCACTCACATTATTACAGAATTGACATGAAAAATTCCTCTCCTTGCTCCAACCTTCCCAGATACTAAACAGGATGCTGAGTAACGCCCCTTTTTTCCGAATGCAAGTGTTATGTGGGGGAGGCGGAGATTTACAGTCAGGAGAAAAGTCATTTTTTTGTTGAACATTGTAAAATATTCCCACTTCGCAATTAATTATTCATGCAAGTAGGACAGACATGCTGTTAGAATTTTTTGTTTTTGGACACCCATCAAACACCTTACTATCAAACACCTCACTTCTTGGATAAGAAAATCTATTTGAGCTACCAACACATAAGTACACAGAACACAGAAGTGCACCACATAAACACAGCACTTTTCAATCATTATTGAATTTGGCTCAAAGTTGAAGTTGGTGTATTCATGGATTTTATTGTTTAAAGAGAGCATACGCAATACACAAGAGTGAGTGTGTGTGTTACATCACCGCATACAAAACATCAATCTCATCAAAACACAAGTATGAGTCAGGGCTAACAGTGTTTTCAGTGTACCAAGAAAAGGGGCTTTTGTTCTAAGTTGTTGGGACTGCAGGGAAGGTAAAACATTAAAAGATAAATCAAAACAGATGTGCCAGCAGAGAGACTGACTGTGTCAAGTGGCTGCTATAGGCCTTTACCATGCCTCAGCTGGTTCATTTGAGTGTCTCTCTAATATGTATACGAGTCATATACCTACCTGCGTATTGTGAAAACACCACCATGCCTCAAGCACTCATGCCATACTCATAAGGCCACCAAGTCAGAATTCAATCAAATCAATTTTGGGCGGCTGAAATGCAGAGGGGTACCTGCGGGCACCCAATGGGTGGCCGGCAAAGCATAGCTAGCTAGTGTGTTCATTTCTTTTTCGTTTAATTTATAGATTCAGGTGTGGACCATAAAGAAATGAAACAAATTTTAAATGCAGGCTAATAATTTTAGCAGCCTTTTACCAGTTGTTGCTTTTCATCTCTCTCCGTCTGTGTGCCAACCAAATCTACCAATCACTTTATTTTTGCATTAAGCATTCACTCTAAAAAGGAGAATTTGCTAAAGCATTTTTAGCACAGGTGGAATCGATGACTAAGTTTATAGAGACAATCTTATTTATCTCAGCTAGAGCAGACAGAAGTTCACAAAATGTCATCTCTTTCCTGTAGAGCCTTCTTCCAAGAAAATACAACATTTAAGCTATACCACAATATTTTGATAACCAGGCGATATTAAGTCTCATATCGCGATAATATTTGTATAATATCGACATATTGCCAAGCTCATGTCACATCAACACTTCTGAGCCCTGAGCGGCATGGCTAAAGCCAAGAAAATGGGAAATCAATAAGAATGTGTCATGCTCTCAGGTACACATAATCAGTGGTAGTATAAGGATTTTGCCCTTGTTGTAATAGGAGGGCTCCAACAGTCACTTGGGCTGTGCTTTCCTGTGAGCAGTTCAAGCAGGGGGGCAGTTTCACCGGTGGGAAAGGTAACACTGCCGAATTAATTTAGCTCACACCGCATGTGTCGCCGGTGGCCTATAGGGGTGAATCTAATTAATCTCCTGGGTTACAAAAGCGCAACGAGACAGAGTCAACAACAAGCAACTAGTGGAATGAAATGCAGGAGGAGGGGGGTCAGGAAATTCATTGGTTTCTGGGCAACCACATTTCTACCCCTCTTTCAGTTGCCAGTGATGCTGCAGTGTACCGCGTGGCACACCGCTCCGTTCATAGTTACAGTGCCAACCCGGCGTTAGCCGAGGAGACCGGCTCATTGACCCCACAGCGAGGCACACGCATCGCTTACCAGGAAAATGGCTGTCAGTGGCAGGATGGTGATGACAGTGTCAAGGAGTCAGCGTAATGGATATAGGCTATAGTGGTCAGAGTCTGGCTAGTCACCAAACTCAGTCCAAAGCATACGAGATTTATAAGACTACAAATGGATTACATTGTGGTATTTGGGCATAGATTTTAGTCTGTTCAATGTTACAAGCCAACTAAAATCTCCAGTTGTGACTTCCACCTGTATGTGGTATAATATTGTGAAAGCTAGGCCTGTACTATCTTCAAGATCTGACACTACTACTGTAAACCTATCACACATGGGCTGTTCCGGAGCCCAGAATGACATCATCTCCTTTACTAAGCAGGCATGGCCCAGCAGAGCTTGTTTGGGGTATACTTAACAGGCTAACCTCATCCCGTAAATCCCCAAATAATCCCTGAGAAATAGCAGTTCAGTAATAGTCCCAAAGAACCAGACTTATCCCACTTCTCTTTTCCACCGACAGGATTTTTCTGAATTAGAGGAGGGCTGAGCTGTTGACCAAGTATTTCCACAGCATTTGTTCTCAGGCAGAAGTGACTGAAATGTAATGTTATTGTCACTATTGTGTATAAAACGTCTGTTGGAACGTAGCTTGCAGCATCAGTAAATACAACAAATGACTGTTATCACACAAAGCAAAATACACATTAAAAGCAGTCTAAATAGGAGATGACTCTCTGCCTCAAAATTAATATCTATTCCACATATCCCAATCATGTGCCAATTACCCTTCAAACTCCGATTTGGTTTCTGCTGCAGTCTGCCAAAAAGAAGGGTTGCTCCTCAGAGGCGCTATCAGCCCACAGACCAGGGATAGACACAGTATTGATAACATCTTCATATCTCTCTTACTTGTTATGAATATTAATTATTCTAGCCATTTTTGAGGGGCTATTCTAGAAAAAGAATCCTTTACGGGCGGTTTAATTGCATTTAAAAGCACGTGTCCTGTATTGCCATTTGATGAATGAAATCAGGCTATATTAACTATATACTAATGCAGGGTGCTCACAATTACGTTACCATCTGTAGTTTAACTGCCATAATGGGGATTACAATAGCGTGTCAGTTAAAGTTAACATTTTTATCTTTCCCGATGCAGGAAATTAACCTGAACATATGCTTGCTGCATCAACCATAACAAGCTTCAACAAGATTATTTGCACCCACTTGACACCTAAATAAATTTGGATTTTGCTCAAAACTACAAACAAATTATCCATCTTAATTGCTATTCAGGGTGTGTCATCTTATTACTTCTCAATTTCGACTACAACTATAAAGCAAGGCCCAAGGTAGGTCTTATAAAGTCAGTCCTGGCCAAGTTCCCAAGTGCCAGTGATCAATATGAACACATCCAGAACTGCAGGGCTAAAGCATTGACTAAAGCATTTGTCCATGGCCAATGCAGCCACAAAATCTGTTCCAGTTGTTGATTTCTTTAAGTAGGTGGTAGGTCTTAATAATCCCATGTCACTATATTTAGAAAACCATACAAGGAATTCACGTGAAATTAACGATGACACTAGCAATACAGTTCATACTGTGCAACATAAAATCACATGCCAATTACACTGTGGTGTCTTTTGGTGTCTTACAGTTTGACACCAACAGTGCTTCATACCCTCAAAGCCAAAGGCATGAAGAACACATCCAGAGCACATCATACATTTTCTTAGTTAGCCTACATTGGATGGCCTTTCATCCTCAGACACACGCTTAACCCCACTGAACACCAGACTGTAGACTTATATCTCACACAGCTCCCAACGCCATTAATATAAATCAACATCAAACATTCATTATGAGGAAGCGTTAAACACCCTGGCCGAGGCACATTTGTGGAGTGCGGTTATAGTGAGTGGCTGGAAGCCAGATACCATCCATTCATTTATAATCCGAGTGATCTTGAAAATATATACTGCACAGTCATGAAGAGACATAGCATATACGTACACATATGGGAGGATATGACATACAATTTATTATCCCTTTTACATCCCTCATGCAACTTTCCATTACGGTGGATACATTCACCACCACTAAAATAAACAGTTTACCTTTTGTGCTCCGACAATGCTATTATGTGGTCATTACACTAAAGTACCTGGCGCGCACACACACACACACACACACACAGTTAGCCTTGCCAGGTAGACGTGTGGAGAGGCAGCGTCTGGATACATTTCAGCGGCTCTGAGAGGATGGCTCACACATTGGTTGGGGCACAGGGTTTGCAGACACACATGTAATCACACTCCGCCCCGACACACAGCCGGACATGTAACAGGTCCCCAAATGAACTCCCCAGCTCACCGTTAATGTTTGAAACACTACATGTACACTAAAGAATGGGCGGCTGTAGCGTAGAAAAAGGTGCACGCTTAGGCGCTCTGTAGGGGGAGGGGTAGAGGGGGGTGCAGGTTTGTCAGGGGCACACACTTTCAGATTCCAACCAAAACGTTTTCTGTAAGACACAAAAGGGAGTGTCCCTTTAAAACACACACACAGAGAGAGAGAGAGCAGAGAGAGAGAGAGAGAGAGAGAGAGAGAGAGCGAGAGACACACATAGACACCTCATAGGAGCGCAGGACTGAACTATCACACAGGATGCTGCCGCCCTGCTCTCTTCTGCCCCTCAGCCCGTCATGGCCCACTTCCTTGGGTCTCCCAGGCAACCAGTGCTCGGCCAATCGACTTCCGACCCTGGTAACACGACAACTTGATATCGTCACGTCCACAGTAGGGGGGCCCTTCCCCTGCTGCTGTGAGCGTAACCATCCACCTTAAGGCCCTGTCCACACTAGCACGATTTTGTTTGAAAATGCATCTTTATCTTTTTTAAAAATGCTCTCCCAAGTGGATCTGAAAGCATTGGCCGTCCTTGTTGCGAGGCTGTTCCTTTCCCAACTGTTCTGCTTACTCAGATGACGAATCATATTTTTTTATAGAGCCCCAATATGTCACCGTATTTGCTCTGGCATGTCTCCCAGTGCGCGTTTCCCACAGCTTTTGCGATTTTATTGTCGTTGGTTACTACGTTTTAGGTTTTACCTCATTGTCTGTCTGTCTGCCTGCCTTAGCGGAGCAAAAGTGTGTTTCCGTAAACAACAAAAGTGGAAATGACACGGAGGAGCTGCGTATGGTCATGTGTTTAGCAACATGAGCATGTGCAGTTTG
>JAODLI010074993.1:0-12655 GCA_027575585.1 Percopsis omiscomaycus
AATAAACAGGTCATTTGTTGGAACTCCCTGACTACCCGGGTCTGCTTTTGGGTTCTCATTCTCCGTCACTCATAACAATGTTATGTTTACAGTATCTGTATGTGACTACATTTGTGCAGCAATTGTGAGGTTCAAAAATAACCCGTACAGCAACACACTTAAAGATATCAGGCGCACACAAGAGGAGACTAATATACTGCTATAAGTAAAATTATAAAAAGTAAGTAAAAGTAAAAAATAACTGGTCAAAAATGTTACTCAAAGTAGCCTAGTTACTGTATAATGTATTTCATATAGTTGTGTTTTATACAGTATAGCTAAATATACATTTTGCAGCAAATAAAATAGAGAGAATGTGTGTGGTTGTGTGTTCTCTCTCTCTCCCTCTCTCTCCCCTACCCCGTTCTGCCAGTGTGTGATTGCAGGAGTGGAGTCACCTGTGCGGGAGGCCGGCCAGCAGCAACATAAGAGAAGGGACTTCCTTCACTCATCGCCGAAGCGTCATCTAGTTACCCGACAGTACTAACCCAATCTGGTTGTTTCGCATTTTTGAAAGAGGATTCTGAATACTTGTTTATTTGACTTAGGAAGCTGTCTGGTCGCGACTCCCACGGACTTCACTCCTGCATCCCGCTGGCGTCCTGCACTTCCCTAAACCACACCACAGATTACCTGGGACCGGCCCGTGGATATTGTTTGCCTGGTACAGGCTTTTGGGAATAAACCTTGTTAAAACTTTATTTTTGTCTCCGCGTCTTCGCTTGCGTTTGGGTTCAGCTACCAAACTTAACAGTACGCTTCGGCCATCGTGAACCCAGCGAGCGCTGATGCGGAGACGTCCCCGCTCTCGGAAATAGTCCAAGTGAGAACAGTCGGACCAACCCATGACTGACCTAGCATTCGGAGAGGAGCTCTCCGTGGCCCAAGCGGCCGTGGTAAGGGTCTTTTTTGAACTCTCTGCGGCTACTAGGAAGACGGATGATCTCCAGCAACTGTGGAGACTGTTGTCTCTGAAAGAGGAGGTGGTGGCAACCGCGGCAGTTCTCCGGGGCTCGTCATTGCTGTCAGCTATGGAGGAGAACATAGACTGTATGCGAGCAAGGCTGGAGGCCCGTTCGTGGGGCCACCACTCTCGGCCCGCTAGCTTTTCCCCAGTATCGGCTAGCATTAGCTCTGCTAGCGTTTCCCCAGTGTCGGCTAGCATTAGCTCTGCTAGCGTTTCCCCAGTGTCAGCTAGCCATAGCTCCGCTAGCCTTTCTGCAGTATCAGCTAGCATTAGCTCTGCTAGCCTCTCCCCCGTGCCAGTGAGCCCCGCTAGCCACCCGTCAGACCCAGAGCTCAGGAGCAGCAGACTGGGTGGTGTTTTCCTGTCCCCGGCGTCGGCTCTGGGTCCCCAGAGATCCCGTTCTAGGGGTCACGGTTGGCCTCCAGAGGGGGGCGTCGCAGAGCACCCAGCCGTTTCCTCCAGCATGGCGTCACCGACCTCTCTGAGGTACCCTGTCGGGCTCCCACGCCGGCTCCCTGTCTGTCTTCCTGTCTGGCTCCCCGGACGCCAACGCCGGCTCCCCGGACGCCAACGCCGGTTCCCAGGACGTCAACACCGGCTCCTCGCCTGGCCCCGAGGCCTCCCACGCCGGCTTCTCGCCTGGCCCCGAGGTCTCCCACGCCAACACCTCGCCTTGTCCATAGAGATTCCCCGCTAGTTTCCATCCTGGTCCCTGGTGATTCGTCCACGCCTGTGCCGCCACTCTCCAGTTCGGTCCCTGGCGCGTCCCCGCCGGTGCCGCCGCTCTGCAGCCCGGCCCCTGGCGTCTCCTCGCCAGTGCCGCCGACCCCCGGAGAGGGCCTGCCTCCGGCCTCCTGCCCGCCCCCCGGAGGGGTTCTGTCGTCGTTGCCGGCCTCCTGCCGTCCCCCGGAGGGGTTCTGTCGTCGCCGCCGACCTCCTGCCCGTCTGCCGGAGGAGTTCCGTCGCCGCCGCCGGCCTCCTGCCCGTCCCCCGGAGGGGTTCCGTCGTCGCCGCCGGCCTGGGACCGGCCCGTGGATATTGTTTGCCTGGTACAGGCTTTTGGGAATAAACCTTGTTAAAACTCTCCGCGTCTTCGCTTGTGTTTGGGTTCAGCTATTTTTATTTTTTCCCACAAAAATACCACATTTGGTGTAGACTCAGAGATATGGCATGGAAGGGTTAGCTTTAAGAAACAACAGTACATAGAGTACTGTGTAATAGTTACATGGACGGATGCTAAAGTGTTCTTCTTCTTCGGCACCACTTCAGGTAAGTGGCGCCATTGCTTGGAAGGGAGGAAAGAATGTAAAATGAGACAGAATGAGATGAAATATTATATAATAAATAGAAGTAGTGGATTTTCAGACCCCACAATTCAAATTCATCAGATAAAAAAATTGACAATAAACCTAACAAACTCACACAGAGAGATAAGATTAGGCAAAATATTTTTTTGGAATGAAAATGTTTTTTAAAATGCTATATTAATAGCATATTCATGTCTTGTCACTCTCTGTCTTTTATAGGCCTAATTGTAAATGCTAGGAAACAGAATACAAATGTTCCCTCAAAATGTTTACAAAATGTTTACATGTAAGTTTAAGTTGATGAGAGAGTAGCAGAAGAAA
Organism: Percopsis omiscomaycus; assembly: GCA_027575585.1. NCBI lineage: Eukaryota > Metazoa > Chordata > Actinopteri > Percopsiformes > Percopsidae > Percopsis > Percopsis omiscomaycus. Next base: position 2,635 of record JAODLI010074993.1, read on the forward strand.
TGGGACTCATCCAGGCAGGTATGGACCACTGCTACTGCATATCCCAGTTAGCAGAGGGCCAGTGCAAGAGTCTGGGCAGGACAGCCTTCCATCCTGGATGACATCACACATTAAGTGCTTTGCTCTCACACATACACGTATGTAAACGCACAGGATATTTAAAACGCGTCAGAAGTCCCTGGTGCGCTCCCTTACTCATATTGACATTAAGACACCCCCTACCCCCAAACACACACACACACACACACACAGTCCCTGGTGTGAGCACACAATAAAGAATAATATTAATCTTGTTAACCCAGATATCCGGCACTATTTTACATTAAGGGTTAGTCGATTTTTACCCAAGTCCCCCATGCCGGCGGCAGTGTTGTTTCTCTCCTCCTAAGCAAAACTCTGACCTTTTCAAATTGTCATTGAAGCAGTCCATAAAACAAGTGATGGAAGAAAGTGTGTTTACAATTATATACTGTACACATGCACACTCACAAACCCACAGACACACTGTCACAAATTCCTGTGGGTTGTGTTATCTTTTTTCTTTCTTTTGACTCCCAGTAACTTTTTTCGTGTTTACAACACAAAGCTAAATATTTATGTTTTCATGCTTATGGGGGAAGCAAGCATTCACCCAGAACAAGCATTTGTTCCTACTTTTATTAAAAGATTAATCAATCATGACAAAAATTGTGTTAAACAGAACTGTTTCTTTTTCTGCTCATCATATAAAGGGTGATTAGTGTTCTATGTCTTTTACACTAACAACAGACAACCCCTGTTTATTTTGTGGCAAGCAGCTTTGAAGTTGTTAAAGTCATTAGAGATTTCTAAGATGTTGAGATAAGGATGCTTCGGCAGTGGATCTGACCAACTTTGATGCAAAGCCTTTTTCATCAAAGAAATAATTCTTATGTTTGTGGCAAATATTATCTTTCTTCAGGGCCGTGAAATTACGTGAGTTAAAAATCAACATGTCAACAAATCAATGTATTAACTAGATAGTTTAGTTTCATGCTTGGAGCCAACTAAAGTTTCCCCATGACCATAAATTTACTATGGCATAAACATATTTTTCCTTAGGTGATAGTCACAGCATTTCTATGATTGTTTACTAAACTCCTAGACCACAAAAATAACTTCTTCTTTAGTAGACAATCAGTAGCTGGGTGGCAGAAGTATTTTAAAGATGTTGAGTTCTCTGTGAAAGTATAAGCTTTTTTCTTTTAGCACTCCAGGCTGTAAGGGGTTAGTAGTTCATACACTAACTGTTTTAGGGTGAAGTATACTTTAAAATAAAATATAAAACACAGCTTTTTGAGTACATTCTCATATATTATGCAATCAGTAAGGCATAGAAATAGTGGACATCCCAAGGAAAAGTGAAACAATGAGATGACAAACTAGAATATATGGATTCTATTTAAAAGTGACTTCTTACTTGTGACACCCATGAGTTGATTAAGGCATGCCTTCTGAAGCAAGGTGGAGGGGGTAGGCACACATCACAACACCCCATATTGTAGATGCTACCCAATCCTACGCAATTCCCACTGATTAGATGAGCCAATCCAACCCAGAGTGATCCTTTAATTCCCTCCTACCCAAAGACAACAGCAGCAACGCAGGCTGAAAAGGTCAAAAGACTCAAGGCCCTGTGACACGTAAAACCTTCAAATCTTTAGGCAGGCAGGAAAGGAACATGGCCAGTTTCATCTAATGGTTTTCATCTAATGGTTTTCATCGGCACGGTCGTAAATTATCAATATAAAAAGTCCACTATTGATGTCAAGAGAGTCAAATGTTTAATTAATAGCCTATTGCTTTGAGCTTATATAGGTACATACTGTACATACAATTGTATAAATAACGCATTGGTTCACCTCATTTGATGGGTCTCCACCTATCAACCGGACACAACTACAAACCAACTAAGCAAAAAGCAGTACATTCAAAATCATAACACGCTTGACCTTATGAAAGCTTGTATTCAATTGGCAAGGATCAGTGTACGATCGCGAAAGCAGGCGCTCGCATAGGCGGAGCTCCACATGGCTAGCATAGGTTTAAACTTCCCAATATGTCCAATGACAAATTGCCTTTATTAATTTACATTATCTGTATTATGCAAATGAAGAAAAAAATGCCTACAGTTCAGCAATATGTGCTTGCTGTTTATCTCTCATTTGTGTGTGTGTGTGTGTGTGTGTGTGTGTGTGTGTGTGAGTTCGCCATGCAGGCCTGTGTGTCTGTGTTTGTTTGTTAGCTCGTCTGTCTTTTTAATTAGCCTGCCGTTTATCACAGCCCTGTGATTGCTTTTGTAATGATGTCACTGGTTCATAATGAGCAGGGAGTCGTCACGCTGTGAAGAGATGACAGCCCCTTGCGGTTCCCCCCCCTTTCTGTCCTCGGGACGATGTGCAGAGAATGAAGCTCAGAAGCCGGGGGAACAGACGGGGGGGTAGAGCAAAGGGCGGGTGCGGAGGGACCATTAATGTAAATAGAAAGTAGGGGGCATTATTAGAAATGCCAGGGGGCTTCCAGTTGCTGGCGTTAAGCTGTCAAAAGTTGAAAATGTCTTGGGAGCGACATCTCTATTCCGCACATCCCGGCGTTGTTAAATGGCATCGGAACAGATGTTCTTTGTTTGGAAGCTCAAGGCTGACCTCGGCTGCGAATCCATGAATAATGGCGAGCAGAGATGGAACTCGCGGGCTTCGCGAGAATTAGGTTGGACAACGCTTGTCGTTGAACAGCCGAGAAGCTGTTCAAGGTTCATCAGTGTCCGGGTGACAAGGTCTGTGCCCGCCCATGCGTGACAGCACAAAGTCTGCAGAAAGACAGCAAAAATGGAGACCAAACATCTTGTCTGCCAATAATAACTGCCAAGTAGAGTTTGGTGAGTCGCTGTGTGTGTGTGTGTGTGTGTGTGTACACGACAAACTCAGCAGTGGTTCCCACACTGGGGGTCAGGACTTATTTTCAGGATATTGTTTTGTCCATTTGTTGTTCCATGATTTGATTGGTGTTGTTTTGCAATCTTACTGTTAATAGATTGCGCCCTGCTTCAATGAGCAAGTGGCTGTGGAGGTGCGTGTGGTTTAACTCTGTCTGAGAGAGAGAGAGAGAGAGAGACGTGGTTCACGGGGATCGGGAGCAGGTGTGGGGAATTTGCTAATCTCCTGTCCCCCTATATGAGCAGAGGGGGAGATTTGAAACAAGGGCTCGGAAGGCTCCATTCCGGACCCGAGCGACGACGACCAGAGGCTGCATTTGTTTATGCGCGTTAACCTGCGAGAATAAACCGGTCAGACACGCTCTGCCCTAACAAACCCACCTGTGTGAGCATCGTCACCAACTAGGACACTGTAACAAAGATGATGCTCGCACAGGTCGGTTGAGGTTTCTTGTTGTGGTCGGTAATGTCTAGGGCTTGCTATGGTGTGACCAGGAGAAGACAAAGAGTCAACCCACAATGTTCTGGACTGTGAACTACTACTAGCTACTGATTTGGAGTGGGGGTCCTACATTGTGGGAACAACCAGTTCCTACCATGACCATGTCTATCGAAGGCTGTGGTCAAACATGCAATTATGTTGTGTGTTTGAGTACTGTCAGGTCATTTTAGGCATCTTGCTCAAGGATTCTTGCAAGCGGGCCCATGCTGGGGCTCGAACCCATGACCTTTCGGCTGAGAGGGGAGTGGAGCACCCAGACCAAAAGCCTAGCCTGCCTAGTGGATAAATATAGTTTCATCACACAGTTTTTGTTTGAATATTTTTCTATTTGCCATCACAGCCTATGTAAAAAGCAAAGGCTACAATAATGTACTCATACTGACCATTACTAACAACACTAACAGCATTACTGATCTGGACAACAGCAGATATACAGTACAGTAGCTCATACAAATGTTGTTTGCTCTGCATAATTCATCAGTACGATGAGTTTGATGACTATGCTTTTCCTGAAACGTCAGAAAGAAGCCACAAGACACACATACACAAACACACAAACACAGGAACAGTGTACCAGGTACTGAAAAAACAGCTCATGTTGGCTGATTAGGCTCTTCTTAGGAATTGTCTGGGCCTGTGGACACCTACCTGATTGACTGATCTCCCAAACTCTGTCAGTTTTGATGTAACGCCAGCAAATTTCCAGCACAGCCCCGCCCTTCAGCCTGGTACAGAGAGAGACTGGTTCACATTTACTGGCCCTTTATTAGAACAACAACACACAAACCACATGTAAACACTTTCCACAGTTCCTTCCTGTTTCTGTAAGGGTTAGGTCTGTAGTTTGACTTCAGACTTAATGAAAATGAAATAATTAGCAAATAATTATCAAAGGTGTTTTTATCCCATGGTTGAATATGAATGAAGATGGGCTCTGTTTAGAGGAAGGAATAGGAATGCTACCTGTCACTTATCTGACGAAAGATGGACTGACTTGCGAATTATATTTTCCAATTCCAATCCATCCTTTCATATCATGGAGTACGGCTGTAAGTAGCATAGATGTTTCCAGAACTCAGTCACGGTTTCAAAATGAAAAGCACAGGAAAGGACAGAATCATGAAGCATACAGAAATGGGAGAATAAAGAGGGTGGACAGAAAAAAAACCAAACGGAGGCGCGAGGGGGGGAGAGAACATGATGTAAATTGGAAGGAGGGTGAGGGAAATGTGAGACCCAGGTGTTCGAGTGCGGAGCTGGGAAAAGTTAAGAGAGTAGAGAGTAGAGAGTGGAACCCAAACCGAAGGGGGGGGGGGGCGACGGCGTGAGCTGAAAAAAAGGAAAAGAACATGACGAGAGCGCCAGAAAGACGTAGAGAGGCCCCGCAGTGTGGAGTATGAGGTGTGTGACAAGACAAATGACATTCAAATGGATGTCTCCCCCGTCCCATTCGCATATACTCACACGCACGCACACACACACACAGACACACACACACACACACCCACACCCACACACACACACACACACATACCTTCCTAGGTTAATGTAACATGTCTTGATGCATTTCATTCACCGTTAGCCGTGCCGGTCCGAGAGATACTCCGTCAAAGCCATCTCCATTACAAAATGGTCTTTTCTCCCCGCTATTCCGTTCATTTCGCCCTTCCTCTTGCAACATACAAACTATTCATCTTTCCACCGGAATGCATTCCGGTGGATAGATGAATAGTGGATGAAGGCCCGCATTTGTCAGCGAGGACATTTAAGTACAGTTCTCAGGGAAAGGCGAGATTCATTACGTCCTATTTGAAATGGCTCGGAGGAGGTCGGGGGATCGGCTCCGGAGTTTAGTCGGGGGGGGGGGTATCATGTTTCTCTCCCCACTGACACCTGTAATCACTTTGCACTGGGAATGATATGACGGAGCGCTCGCCAGATGAGGTGGGTCGAGGATCATACAAGAGATTTAATACACAGCGTGGGATGATTAAAGACCAATACCAGCCTGCGCAAACTACTGTATGTGTGACATTAAAGGCGTTGTGCTAGAACAAGAGGTGCACGCTACCACATAGGGCCAGACCACATAGGTCTTCAAACTCTATCACATTGGCTCTCACACGTTTTGATCCCTGACTCTGAAAAATAAGGTCTTCACCTCCCCCCGCACTTACCCCCCTTACCCCACTTGTGCATGCACTTGCCTGTAATTAAGGGCATTATTTATCTTGAATTAAAATCATGGCGTTCCTCAGAACCATTGTTCTATTATGCAATTTTTCTCTCACATTTTTAAAATAACTTAAAGTTTATTTGTTTTGTCTTGTGTTAGTATTTTTAATCAAATGTCTTGTTAGCAGAGGCATTTTTAGAATCTTGAAACATTGGATGCTTAGCCCAGCCCAGAAATCTTTAGATTTCCACCCGATAATTGCACCATTTTCAAGTTATTTCAGAGTAAACTGCTCTACCAAAAGGTTCTGGCGTCCCTACTGATTTCCAAGCTAACTGGTTTCCAATCGCATGCATGTGGTGTGCGGGAAAGGCTTTAATGCAGGATCGAAATATTGAGATCCGGGGCTATGCCTAAAACATTCGGGGCTGACGCCCAGTCCTGACAACGCCGCTGCTTGTTAGTAATCAAGTATTACAATTCATAAACCGAAAGCCCAAACTATGTTGCACAAACTAAAGGAACGTAGACGTCATTAGACAATTGATTCAGAGAATTGAACCCTTACTACCCAGAGCTGTCCAACATGTTCAAAGCAACTTTCTTTATTCAGAAGCAAATATCTTTATGAAAATCTTTTCTCCACCATGAACTTTTAATAAATTAAAATAAAGGTCCAGACTGACTGATGCCAGCAGTAGCCTAGCAAAGTTCAAAGAAATATCATCCAGGTTGGGTATAAAGTTCATATTAATAAAACATAGAACATTTTTAATTAATACCGTGGCCCCTAATGCAAAATATTGGAAGTGCCCCCTTGGTAATTTTAGTTTGACATCCTTGGACTATAATGTGGTTAATATGAGGATAAGGATTCCATTTGACCACAGTCAAAATGTCACTGATTATAATGTACAATGTACAATAATTTGCCTTGTTAACATTAATGCAAGTACACCGATACTTGTTCATGGATGACAGAATCTCATACACACCTTTATGGGGATTAGACATTTTGCTAATTCTTTTGCACAATGCAAGTTTTAATAGACCTAGATTCTGTTAGTAATACCACAGTGACTATGACGGTTAAATGAATGAATCACCTTTAGGAGCCCCTCAGCTGCTGGAGTAGAGTTTCAAACTAAAACAGCTGGGGAATGATTGACCAAAACAAAAACAGTAATGCAAGCCCGTTATATTTACAGTACAGTCAAATGGGTTACTAGACACCTGCGTAATACATAATTTTGTCATGAAAAATGTCACTTCTCTTTCGATCAACAGATTATCACATGAAATGACACCTGCGTTAATAAATAGCCTTGTACACAAGGTGCCAAGATTGTACACCAGGTGCCAAGACTATCCCATCACATGCTGTTTGTATCCACAAAATCCCTCAGTTATTATCTTGATGTAAGGCGTAGCGTAGACCCCATGACAAACTGTTCCTGTGTGTTTATATGTGATGCGGCGCACAGAGACACAGCAGCGGGTTTCGAATTAACCAAAGCAAAGTGATGAATTAAGACTCGGTGGGATAGAGTGAGTACAGCCATCACTGGTGAACTCCTGATGAACAGCCTGCTGATGCTTCACTATTACGCAGGCCCACACACACACGTGCGCACAAACACATATTAACCCACACTTTTATACACATGCTTCACAAACGGCATGCATTGCACTGCCTCACATGCAGACACACACAGCAGTGCTTCTAGCTACACAGGCACGTGTGCACACGCATGCTTAGATACACAACACACGCATGCTTAGATACACAACACACGCATGCTTAGATACACAACACACGCATGCTCATTTGCATGCACACACAAGATGTTTGAGCGGTGTTTGGGTCGCAGTGAGGATAAATGTACGCTCAGTGGTGCATAACAACAGCATTATATCTGTACATGAGCGTTCACATGTGAATATCTGCTTTGCTTGTGTGTGGCTGTTTGTGTGTGTGTGGCTGTTTGTGTGTGTGTGTGTGTGTGTGTGTGTGTCGTGCGTGTGTGTATTTTGCGAAACAACACATAGCATTATACTGTATGTGACTTCATCTTGATCCCTTTGGAAAGTCAGCAGAAAGGGCCCATCAGTCAAACGCTGGTCTGCAAAGAAAAAGCTTTCTCACTCTATTCCCTGAGCCAGCCAACCAGGCGAACCCCAGCCAAGACACTTCTGCATAGTCAGCCTTCTTTCTTCCTCCTTGATATACCTCTTGTTTACCAACCAAGCAATCATGTTATTACATAGAATACTTGTGAAAATTAATGAAATAAAATGAGCCGTTGGCCTCAAAATCTCACATTTTTTCATGCCAGAAAGAATGCAGTTTTAGGCCAATTATTGTATTATTTCAGTCAGCCATAAATAAATGTCAATATTACTTTTAAACAAATGAAAATATTTTTAATTGTATGGTTTAAGCTATTGACAGACAGCTTCTGAGTACTACTAACATGGTATTTGTATACCCTGGCAGATGTTGCCTGACCGTCATGAGTTAGCTTTATCTGCAGCATACCTGCTGTTTGATGGTGCTCTGTAAACAGTCTAATAGGCAAAGCAGGTCCATTGTAAGTTGGGAACAAGACTAGCAGAAACTGGATTGCAATGAATCAACTGTCCACAAAGGCAAACGCTATGGAAGTGAAGGCTACATTCTATGGTGTGTAGTTGAAGTGAAAGAAGGAGGCCATTGTGAAACAGTTTGCACCTGTAACCAACAGACATACCTCAACATTTTAAATAACTTTTATTTAGAGGAATTATCAGGCCATTGAGTCAGGCTATTTTGTTGCCAATTATTTTCATTATTCTATTTCCCCTTATCAGGGACCTTCCTATGTTTTTATTAACCTTTCAGACTAATTTCTAATCATAACCATATGGTCCTTCACTTTGACAGCACATCAGGGTGCTTTTAGCTACAGGCTAATCTCTGAAGGTATGAACAGCAAGGTATGAAATAAATCTACAATTATAATTAATTGGTTGCTATACTGCAATGTACTTAATCCCCTCAAAGTGTTGATTGTGTGTACCAAATAGAGAAAGAAGAAGAAAAACATGGTGTTTATTTGAGTGAAGGGGTTGTGGCGAATGGGAATGCTTGTGTGTGTGTGTGTGTGTGTGTGTATTGTTGGGGGAGGGGATTGCCAACAAACAAACTAAAAAAAAAAAAATCCTTCCATTTCAATTTGATTGGGCTCAATCATGCAGTGGCCACGCTCTATCAAATCCATAAGTCACACTCAGATAGGCAGGTGTAGAGGCGACACACCCGCCTCTATCTTCGTAAAGACCCACCCCCTCTGCTCTCATTATGTGGATGAATAAGCGTGCATTTCCCGCACACAGCACCGCTGATTAGCTACACTGTACTGTGGCAACTTCTCAACTGGGCTGTCTTTTGTGGGTGAGGATTTCAGGAATAACCTTTTTAAAGCAACAATCCTTTTTTTCATATAAATATATCTGTTTTGCGGCCGTTTATCACTGATTAGCTTTTCTAATCTGGTGCCTGAGACACCAGATATTATTGTGGAGAAAATATGCAGAGTGATTTGTATGTCAAACAAGCAGTGGTTTGTCTGCCAGAGATGATAGGCAGAACTAAATACAATATAAGCACCCCTTTTAGCCCACAAACTGTCCATACACTGCTTGATTTCAAATTAATGACTTTCTGACATTGAGTGGTTTACCATAGGTAAACTGAAAAGTAAAAAATTATAACTTTAACTTCAAGGAATAAACTGACAACATTTATCTCAACATATGAAAATAAATAGCAGTAACAGAAATAGAAATAACAGTTTCACTAACAAAGGGTTTTACCTAAAGGTGTACAAGGAGTGCATCAGAAGTTTCACAAATGGCGTAGAAATATCAATTCCAGGCCTGGCCTGTTTAACTTGCAAACCCATGAGTTGATGCCAAGTATAATTTTACCTTTTCCTTTGTGTTAAAGATTTTGAAACCGGTTAAACACACTAAACAAAATCACTGTATTAAATGATCCTTTTAAATCACGTATCTGTTTGATCACTTAACTGTTTGAATGCGAATTGTAGCAGGTAAGTAATGGAAATTATAGCAGTCCCACTCTTTCTTCAACTGATAACCGTACTCGCTGTTAGTGATATATTTCCCACAGACAAATACATACAGGGACATACAGATGTACACACACTCTTGGATGGCGACAGACATAATTAGGCTCTGGCTAAGTGTGGTTTCGGGTGGAGAACTGTCAGTTCATTAAACAGTAATGCATAATGCCTACACATACACATACACACACGCACACACACACACACACACACACACACACACACACACACACACACACACACACACACACACACACACA
>JAODLI010074994.1:0-2500 GCA_027575585.1 Percopsis omiscomaycus
CCCCCCCCCCCCCCCCCCCCCCCCCCCCCCCCCCCCCCCCCCCCCCCCCCCCCCCCCCCCCCCCCGCAGTAGAGGGGAAGTCCAAAGCTCGATTTCTGATTTTGGCTGTAGTCTAGTTAGAGAAGAAATCACAGGCAGGCTGGCTTAACACACACAGACACATGCACGAATGTGCTGTATAAGCGCTGTTTCACATACACACACACACACAGCTGCAGCACTACAGAGGAATGCGTTTTGAGGTCAATGGCCAGCTAACTGTAGGCTAAACTTGATTATCTGTAGCCAAGCTACAGATAATGCTGTTATGTATTGTTCTGTGTTCTGGGAGACACATTGTTCAATCTGCATGCCTCACTGCATGGTACGCACAAGAAGTAGATCACCATCCATGGTTCTCCATCTGTCTTGCAATGTTAGCTAAATCCTTCGGTTGTGATAGATGTGTTTCATACTGATTTTATCAACATTAAATCATCCACTAAGTTAACCACAGATAATGAACAAGTATTTTAAAGGTGCCATATCATTCTATAGAACATTTTGGACAGACCTTGGCCCTCATTAATGAAACGTGCGTACGATCAATTTTGATCTTAAAACGACCTGTGACACGATAACTTTCAATTTAGCATCGTGCAATTTCTTTTTTTAGGTGTTTAGGTGTCTTTCATGGCTAATGTATGCTGAAAGCTGTCAATTTATAGGTTAATGATCCCCACACCCGCATAAATTATTGGTGTCTTAAATATAAATAAGGACAGGTGCCGTACATTCTCGCTTCCACGACTTTATCCAATTTATCAATCTGCAATGACATTTACGCTCATTTCGACCAGGTGCGACAGTTTCCTAAATCACACTTTTAAATGATCTCAAGTCTCTTCCCACTCTTGAATCTGAGATCTATTCTGAGAAGGTTTCATGAATGAGGGCCCTTTTCTCCCTTTGAGCTGAACATTTCGTTTCAGTTGGTGTGCCCTAATTTGGCTATCTGACTGGGAGTGGGAGGATAGGTCTGAGACGATTGGTTACATACCAGAAATCATGTCACAATTTGGGCCAAATCTGACTGAGAGGAATTTTGGCTAACATGTCATGTTAGATTTCAAAATTAGCCCGGCCCTGACCACACAACTGGAAAAACTTGAATTTTTTCAATAGGGGGCCTTTAAATCTCTCCTCAAGTGGGAAAACCACAAAATGTGGAGTCACACAGTGTTCATGTGACAACAGTGATGCATTAGATAGTACCCTCTGGGCTTCCTGCAGTGTGACACACAAGAAGTATGCCTGCCTCCAGAACAGAAACAAGGACACCACTCACCATCTCCATCTCTATTGAGGAACGTCTCTCCCTGCACATCCTATGACATAACATTATATCAATTTTGTTTACTAACCTCACCCAGGCCAGATCACACAGGGTTCAGCATATTGTCATATCATCAAATATGTGTTGGTTACTCAAGCCCCCTTTCACCCCACTCTCCCTTTTGTATGCCTGTGTGGGTCTGTGTGCGTGGTTGTGTGTTGTGTTTTTATATATATGTGGGCATGCCTGCGTGTGTGTGTGTGTGTGTAGATCAGGGCCAACGTGCTGATCTTCCTGTGCACTAACATGATCGGGATCTGCACCCACTACCCTGCTGAGGTGTCTCAGAGGCAGGCCTTCCAGGAGACCCGAGGATACATCCAGGCCAGACTGCACCTGCAGAGGGAGAACCAACAACAGGTGCACATACATACACACACAGTGCAAACACAAAACAATGGTTTCACATTGCAATAATCCAATGTGCACCGATATGTAAATGAAACAATGGACTAGAAAAACAACGGACTGTATCGAATGCGTTTTGTCACTGCTGTATTGTTTTTCATCTGTCATTATTACCAGCTGCTCATATTTAATAAATGCAACATGCCACCTGCTAGAAGGAGCAGATAAGCTCAGATGTTGCGTTCCCCCAGACAACATGTTGTTCCACTTTACAATATTTACAATTGGCAGCATTCATCTCACCTCACAGCCTGCGTTGGGACCTAATAATTCTATTTGGTCCAAATAATACTGTTTGGTTCTGAATAATACCGTTTGGTCCGAATACAGTGTGCGGCCTGCCGTAGAATTGTGTTTGAACCGGTTTCGCTGGGAAGCAGACCACGGCATGCTAGCTTGGCGCAGGTGGAGCGTTTGAAGCTTGGTAGCTGTGCAGGCGCCATTCAGAAAAACACACACGCACACGCTAGCTCTTATAGTCTTAGACGTATGTTTCTTAACGCCCGCTGACCGTCGCACCCACACCCACACACACACACACACACACACACACACACACATTCGCAGAGAGGCAATGTGGCCTGCCGCCTTGCCCACATTCACACGCACAAATGCAAAAGAGCAACATAGGGGGAAGTGGGGGGGGTTGCCTCCATGTGCCAGTCTCATTTGTTTATCTCAGGGTTTTTTTTAGGTCAACAATGTGTTGTGGAGTGT
>JAODLI010074994.1:7500-12649 GCA_027575585.1 Percopsis omiscomaycus
ATCGATGCCCGCAGCATCGACCAGCTGAGGAAAGACCACGTCAAGAAGTTCCTGCTCACCTTCCAGACCGTAGAACTAGAGAAAAAGGTACAGGTGTTGATGGAGAAACAGAATAGAATAGAGCTTTATTGTCATTGCTCGTTAAAACAACAAGAGACCGTTTAGCAGCTCTGGAATTGACAGCATAAAAAAATGTATATAAGAAGTATGTAAGAATATATATGTGTAAGATATATGTGTAAGATATATATATATATATATATATATATATATATACATAATAGGCTTAAATATAGAAGGAAAAAAAGATACAGTGCAAAATAGTGCAGAAATGCCATTTGACATGTCATTCAGTTGATCCGTAATCCACAAAAACAGAAATACAATTTACAGGCAGTGTTATAGTGTATCTCACTCTCGCTTGCCTTTTTAAAAGACAAAATTAATTCTCTGTTTCTCTGTTGTGTTTTTTTCCCAGTACTCCAAAAAGGTGGATGATCGTTTCGGCGGCTACGTGGCTTGTACACTGCTTGTGTTCCTGTTCATCTGCTTCATTCAGATCATTATCTTTCCACAGTAAGTACAGTCTCCTGCACTGTAAATATCTTCCCTGTCAGGTTTAACTCTGGTTCGACCAAACTGAAACTAAAAATACATTCTTGGTGTTGACAGTTGAGCATCCTAAAGGGCCTGATTTTGATCTCCCCCTACCCCCCCTTCCCCAGCACGGTGCTCATGCTAGGCCTGTATGTCACCGTCTTCATCATCCTCACCAACATTCTCTTCATCTGCGCCATCTACTCTTGCATCAAAGTAAGGAACCGCCAATCACTGCAGATTTTTCTGGTCGTTATTATCACGCGTGTGTGTGTTCAGCACCGCTGGCGACACTAACTGCCTCTTGCCTGTGCCTCTTCCCAGTTCTTCCCAGCTGCTTTGCAGACGGTGACCAACAAGATAGTCCAGTCTCGTACCAACAGCACCCTGGTGGGGGTCCTCACCATCCTCCTGCTCTTCATCTCCGCCTTTGCCAACATGGTGAGAGCCACGGCGTTGCCTTTAGTAGTGTGCAATATCTATTGTGTCTATTGTATCAGTTGTGATCGGATCAAGTAGGGCCTACATGTTTTGAGGCAAGGTATTTCCATGTGTAGTGTGTACATGCGTAATAATAATTACAAAGACAAGTCAGAGAAGTCGACTTCACACCACTGAACAAAGCACACGCACGCAGCCACGCACACGCCCCCTTGTAGTGTGTATGCATTACAGAGGGGCTCGTATCATCTCAGCTCTGCCTCCTCTGGTCAGTAAATGCACACTACCCCTTTAACTATTATGTCACGTGACCTTGATGGTGACCTTGATAGTGAAAGCGGGCCTATTAGTTATTAGTGACTGTGAGCTGTGTTTACTGACTGAGCGCTGCGTCCTTGCCTTGCCAGTTTACCTGCGACACAGGGAGCCTGCTAGACTGCGTGGCCAGGCAGCAGAACGCCTCGGTGACCCTGTGTCTGCTGCATAACCTGACCACGACGGCGGAGGACGGTTTGACCTTGTGTCCCGGCCAGGCTGCGTCCTGCCATTTCCCCGAGGTCAGCCTCGCAGCTTGGTTTGTTTGTGTGTGTGTGTGTGTGTGTGTGCGCGCGCACGCCGGCGTTTGTGTGTGTGTGTGTGTGCCACACACAAGCAATGTTATTGTCTGCCACCACGAGCTTTTGTGCTGTAGGCTTATTAGGAGGCCTATTAGGAGGTTTTTAAAAATGTACTCTATTCAGTATTGTGTGAGAACAGCATTTCAGTAGTGAGTGTGAAAGTGTGTATTTCTGGTGCGTACAGTATATGAACGCAAATCATGTCAGAATTACAGGAAAAGGGGTTTTGTATCTTCTGTAAACACAAATCATCACAGTAGTATGTGTGCGCGGTCTTCTGGAGCGTATAGGAACACAATATATATTATGTCAGTAGCACGTGAGAGTGGTTTTGGTGTGTACATGACAACATTTCAGCCACATACCGTATGAGGATGTGAGATGCTGCATTCCCATACTGTATGTATGTGAGAGGTCAACTAGCACTTATGGGGTGTATTTCAAGTAAGCTTGAAGTACACTCCCCAATGGCCCCTTATAATCCCCCACTCTGCTTCTTCCTGGGCCTATTTCTCCCCTCTCCCTGTCTGCCCCGCTGCAGTACTTCAGCTACAGCGTACTGCTGACCCTGCTGGCTTGCTCTGTGTTCCTGCACATCAGCAGTATAGGGAAGCTGGCTCTCATGCTGCTCATCCAGCTCGTCTTCCTGCTGCTGGTGGAGTGGCCTCAGGTGGTCCTGTTCGACAACGCCGACCTGCTGGTCACAGCCAACGCTCTGTTAGTGGCCTGCCTCAGACACACACACACACACACACACACACACACACACAGATGTACAGCATATAGGGCCCAGGTCAAGACACAAGCGGAAGACGATGATGCATACATTTTGTTTTGTGATTAAAACGTGTAAGGACAGTATGTCAGTTACATAATTAACAAAATAGGCCAGCTTAGCATACATAATAGTGGCGTGTGTGATTTTGGATAAGTCTGTGCTTAGTGTACCTTCGCCCGGAAACTACCTCAAAATGCCTGCGCCTGCACTAACATGTGGTCTGAGCATACACATACACACAACATACACACACACTCACACAAATAAAAAACATCCAAACACATATACAAACCCCCACACCCACACAGACAATGCCAAGTAGTATATTTTTCCGGATATATTACTGATACAATAAATTATACATTATAATTTTGTTAAATATGTTGTTATATTTGTTTTCCCAGATCATTCATGGCTTTCAACGACTCCCTACAATGGTAAGTTGTGGACATGCATACATTCCTAGTCGCTGAAAGGTCCATGTTGTTCAGAGACAATCCTGACTTCCTGTTTTTTTTTCAGGCCAGGCTTTAATGAAACTACAGATCAGTGGTACGTAAGCGTTAGCTTGCTTTCTAGATGTGAACTAGGCTCCAGTTCGGTGGTTTAGTCGCTATTCATAGCCATCCACCATATTCTAACTGTATCTCCCCTTGTTCCCTTCCCAGTCTCGAGAGCGTGACCAAGGTTTCCCTGAAGGTCATGACCCCTGTAATCCTGACGGTGTTTGTCCTGGCTCTCTACCTACACGCCCAGCAGGTGGAGTCCACCGCACGCCTCGACTTCCTCTGGAAGCTGCAGGTAGAGGACAGGCATAAAAGCCACAGAACAAGTAGTCTCACTGGAAACAGTTGAAACCGTCTGAGTCTGGAATATCTTTTTAGACAACAGCGCCACCTTTGCGGCTTGAGGGTAACTGCAGTCCAGTAGTACCACCCTTATCATGTTTACAGGGTATAGCTTTACGAGTAAAGGAGGAGGAGATTAATTAATATAAATGTGTTTTCCAGCCAGGTAGCCTATTGCTAGTGTGTATCATCAAATGTAATCAAAGCGCTATGTAACAGTAGCTATGGGCTTATACTGAAGCCCTGATTCAGTATAGGAATATAGACTGTGGCAATTCTCTGAATTTTCAACATTTTAGTGCAAACAATGTTAAGGGTTTGCCAGTGGGAAACATGCCAGTGAGCCTTGTTCGGGGATATAAACTGATTTAGCTGTGCATGTAAGACATAGCTATAAAGGGGATTGAATCAGCATGGTGTCTGGTTGGAATGAAGTCCTCAGTGTACCTGCATGCTTTTAGCTAAAGATCAGCAGTTGGAGACTATTTTTAAAGAAGGAAAGAACAAACTCTCTTCATCCAGCTGTAAAAGCAGCTTGGCTTCAATCACATGATACCCATGATATCCAACTAACAGCCCCCCCCCCAACCCCCCTACTCCACTCAGGCCACGGAGGAAAAGGAGGAGATGGAGGAGCTACAGGCCTACAACCGTCGCCTGCTCCACAACATCCTGCCCAAAGACGTGGCTGCCCACTTTCTGGCATGCGAGCGCCTGAACGACGAGCTGTACTACCAGTCCTGCGAGTGCGTGGCCGTCATGTTCGCCTCCATCAGCAACTTCTCCGAGTTCTACGTGGAGCTGGAGGCCAACAACGAGGGAGTGGAGTGTCTCCGGCTGCTCAATGAGATCATCGCGGACTTTGACGAGGTGCGTGGCGGCCAAACGTTGTACGGGGGAAGGGGATTGATTTCAATGCAATAAATCAGTAAAATAATAACTACAGATCCGTGCGAGGCTGGTCTGATGGGACCGTGTTCCTGGCTGTTAGCTGTACATCCAAAAATCCCTTTAAATGACATCGCTATTAACCTTGCTGTTGACCTGCAGCTGAACTGAACGGCTGTGTCCGTTTTGTCTCGCTCCTGACCCCTCCTCTCCAGATCATCAGCGAGGACCGCTTCTGCCAGCTGGAGAAGATCAAGACCATCGGCTCCACCTACATGGCGGCCTCTGGCCTCAACGATTCCACCTACGACAAGGAGGGGCGCTCCCACATCCTGGCCCTGGCCGACTACGCCATGAGGCTTCGAGAGCAGATGAAGTACATCAACGAGCACTCCTTCAACAATTTCCAGATGAAGATAGGTAGGTGTGGGAGCGGCCTGGCACAGGTAGTAGTCCAGGAGACAAATGCTGAAGGAGATTATTAGGAATTATGATTATTACTGTTCCTTGGCGTAGAGAGAAATAATAATAAGAGTTTGGCTACGGTCACTATGCACCAGGGTCCAACTGTAACTGTGGTTTGTAAATAGAAGGCTACTTTAGACCTTTAAGGGTACAGTAGTCCCCCCACTGTCTATAAGGAACGTTATGTGGTCTGGTGACTGTATACGATTTCTTCTCAGGACTGAACATGGGACCAGTAGTAGCAGGAGTGATTGGGGCCAGAAAACCCCAGTATGACATCTGGGGGAACACAGTCAACGTGGCCAGCAGGATGGACAGCACCGGAGTGCCCGACTACATCCAGGTACTGTGCATCCAGGGGGCGCTGTGCAGCGGTTAGTGGGTGACACCTGCTACACCAAAGCATGGACATGACAACCATCCTCTGTCCATATAAATACAGCATAATCTATATACACTATATATATATATATATATATATATATATATATATATATACTGTATATACATTATAT
>JAODLI010074995.1:0-12647 GCA_027575585.1 Percopsis omiscomaycus
ACATCGTCAACTTAAGAGACATTTTCTGGAGAATCCTTCTGTACTTTATATATATATATATATATATATATATATATTCTGAGGTCATTTCAGAATAACAAATTCTTCAGAAGCACTATAGGATCAATGAATATAAGATAAAGTACAGTAGTAGTTTTAAATGTATCTGCTGCTGACATCTGTAGTCTTATCATATTTTGAAGACATACCTCTGGAAGACATACTGTAGGCCCAGGGTTCGAGTTAAGAGGGAGCCAGAGGGAGCTTTGAGCTTCCATGAAAGCAGTCAAATCATCCTGCCTGCTTCTTTGTACCTTTTTACTTTGATGCCGAACCTGGCCTGTACCAAGACTAGGAACCTGCCCAGTAAATACCTTTTTCCACCCTTACTACCTACATCTCTGTCTCCGTGCCTCCCTGCATTTGGATCCTCTAGACCAGACCATAACAGAGAGTGCGAATGTGCGAACGCAAACCCATACATATCACTTTGCTGTTGTCTCAAAACAATGGATCGCTATTGTTACCACTGTTGTTTTAGAACCATGAACAGTGCTGCTTGTTGTGTGCACGGGGTGCGTGCGCCGCACGGCGACATGGTGAAAATAAGGGGGCTGGTGTATATGTGTGTGTGTGTGTGTGTGTGTGTGTGTTGGACCTCGTATTGAGCACCCGTTAGGCTATTATTTATTTATCTCCTAACGTTATTTTAGAGACCCTCACAAAACTCAGATTATAACTCGAACCCTGCATAGGCCTGGATGATATTGAAAGCATGGATGCGCCTCCATCTAATAATTTCATTATAGGAAAGTATTGCAATTTTTATTATGGTTCTTCAAAAAAGTTTTTTTCTCCATCTCCAACTTGAGTTCCCTTAAGTTTAAGAAAATGCATTGTCTTGTCCGCCGTTTCCTAGTAGGAGATTGCACAAGAAAACATTAATTTTCACATTCATTTTTATCTCAAATGACAAAATAATATGGCAGACTAGCCTGGTAGTTGTGTCGGGGAGAGGATGGATTGCTGGCTCCCATGGCCTCAGAATGGACAGTTCTGTCCCCGGGGGACATCCTTTAACATCCCATCAGCTGTCAACTATAAAACCTTTTCTATGTGTCAAGTTTGAATGGCATTCAAAGCACCAAACCAGAGGAGAAGGCATTTAGGCTATTTATCCTGCTAGGCCTCCATACCTTTAGTATCACTCCAGGCACAGAGCACCTTAGCCATTAAGACAGCGACAGGGAATTGTTTCTCAAGGCAAGGATATTATTTATGTCACTTTTTAAAATATCAGGGAATTGTCAGTATAGTGGCCAATGGCTCTGACAACCAGCACTGCAGTATTTGTCTTTTGTTTTGAAGAAAATCTTTTTAATGATGTACTGTATATTGCTTAAAAAAAGAAACAATCATTGCTCACAGGTTATAAAGCCCTTTTTATTTCAATTGTTCTTTTAATTTCAATTGCCATTTTAATAGATTTGTTTTTATAGATTTCCCCCAAGACTGAAAGTGATTTGATACTTGAACGTATTAAGCAGCAAACAATTCAATGTGAATACAGTTCTCATATTCTCAATGTGTCAGTCTCTCTTTTTCACAGGAGCTGAAAAGAACAGAACTACTACGAAACATCTGCAACTAGGTATCAGCTGTACCCATGACAATATAAAATTATAAATCACGTGTAAAAAAAAATAAATATTCATAGTATACTAAAAGACAACTATAAGTTTTAGTATACTTTTTTTGGTACACTAGCGTCCAACTAATAATTTATTTGTAATAAAGTAAATTCTAAGTGTACTTAAATTCAATTTTAAATAAGTGGAATTAAAGTATATTTTAAAAAGCATAATACTAGTTTGTTCTCTAGAGCTAGGCAAAAAATACTTTTCATTTGTATACTAAAAGAGAACTAGTATTTCTGATTTAATATATATAATAATATTATTTTTTTTTGGAACACTGTAATACAATATATAATACACTGATAATATAGTGTACTTAAATATAATTTTAAATATGTGGAATTACAGTGCACCACTTTCTATAACATGAAAGTAATACACTTTTATTAAGTACACTTGAATACAAATTACAATAAACTTAAAATAATGTATACTTATGTCAAAGTATACAATATTGTAATACTACTAAAAGTATAGCAAAGTTAATAAACGTAACATTAATGACAACTTTTTTAAAGTGTACTTTTAAAAAGTATACGTTCATTTAAAGTATGCTTTATATAAAGTACAACAAGTAAAAGTATACTTTTGGGATATTTGGAACACTTAAATTACATTTTTACAATTTTTTTTATTATTTTATATATGTCCAAACCAACCACATATGACAGTTACACATAAAGTTAAGTAGTTTCTGGACTAGCATGGATTAGGATTTCCAATTCTTTTTTTAAAACCACTGATCTAAACTTGGCAATGTTCCTGAGATGGAAGAAACAAGAACAAACCAGAGAATTGACATGACTGTTAAAGCACATTGCTTTGTCGAAAATAACACCCAAGTTCCTGAAACAGAAACCTTAGCTTGTTTAATCTTTGGGGATATATCGTCAAAGATCATTACCGCAGATTTGTCTGAGTTTAAAGGCAAAAAATAGTCAGCCATCTATTTGTTAATGAAGGCTAGGCAATTTTGCAAAAGTGAGAGTTTGTCAAGCTTGTCAGGGTCAAAATATATATATAACTGAATGTCATCGGCATAGCAGTGATAAGAAATTCTTTCAAAACTACCAATGATCTTGGCAAGAGGAAGCATATACAAACTGAATAACAGGGGTCCCAACACAGAACCTTGGGGCACACCACAGGACAACGGGGCAGTGTCAGACATAGATGTTCCTACTGACACAGAGAAACTCAGATCAGATAGGTAAGAGGAAAACCAATCCAGAGCAAATCCAGAAATGCCCACAAATGTGTTTAGTCTCTCGATCAGAATGCCATGGTCAACCGTATCAAAGGCTGCAGTTATCATGGGACTACGGTGTGTTTCCCTGTTTGTGTGTGTTTTTCTGTTTCTGTCTGTCTTTCCCTGGGAAGAGTTTTAGGGGCGTGGCCAGCGCCAGGTGAGATTCCCGCACAGCTGCAGTACATCACGTCATCAGAACTCAACTGCATTTATCTTTCCCGGGATCTCTTGGACAGCGTCTGCAGACTGGGCTGCCGAAATTATACGTTTGTTTTTTGATTGTGACTATTAAAGTCCTCTTTATTTTACCCCCTGATTCTCATGTGGTGCGATAGTTCTGGGTCAAACCAAAGCCTAACAGCAGTAAGATAAAGTAAAACAAGCACAGAACATTTTTTGCATCAGCAGCCATTAGAATATCATCAGAAACCCCAATAAGGGCTGTTTCAGTGGAATGCATTTTACGGAAGCCAGACTGGAACTCATCAGAAGGAAACGAGCAGTGTGGAATAGAGTTGCTGCTTCTTTGCAATTAACACCTCGACTACTAATGAGTTGGACATGTTGTTAAGCAAATTCAGAAGAGTGTCTTGTTTTGTTTGTTTTAAAATGCAATAAATATGTATTTTACAAACAAACATTAAATTCAACCGTGTCCTTAAATCGTTTTTTCACAGTTTTTGACTGTATCCTGAAGGAACACATTTTGTTGACGGAGCCAACAAATAAAAAATAAAAAATAGAAAATAATCACTTGTCCAGTGACCGAATCACAGCTGTGCTGATACTGATAGTAATCCCTCTAGTGTTATGTTTGATTAACTTAAAAACCCTTTACATAGTAGGCCTACACAATATAAGCGTATAAGCAACACATATCCAACAGTACATAAACAGCACAGTACTTAAATACGCAAGAAAGTAATGCACATTAGCTCTAGATCAGTGGTTCTTGGGTTCGATCGAACCCCAGGGGTTTGGTGAGTCAGTCTTAGGGGTTCGGCGGAGATTAAGACACACCCGACTCATATGATTCGTGATGACACGCCCCCCTTCTGTGGTTTCGGTGAATGCGCGTATGAAACTGGTGGGGTTCAGTACATCCAACAAGGTTAAGAACCACTGCTCTAGATTATTTTGGGCAGAACTAAATTCCAGAGAGCTACAATATGTGTATATTCGCATATCACATTTCCATGAGAACAAGATAAAAACAGATATAGCCCAGCACAACAGCTTTTCATCAATATATAATCCAAACAGCCTATCCCTAATCTCTACATACATCTTCACACACCTCAGAGTTTTTCAATAGCTTTCATGAAAATGTATCGCCTAGGAAAAGGCTTTATCCAAAGCCCGGCACTCCTCTTCTGCATTTCCATCAGGATGCTTATGCAACAACTTGTTCAACCCAAGGCCACAGTGTTCTGTTCCAGCGTGAATCACAGACACAGTCTGTTTTTCATTTAAACAATTGTTAATTTACCCGGCCTTGTTGTGCTCACAGAGAGTTTATCGTTTTTGCTCTGACTAAGAAGACACGATCAACCAGCTTTGACATTTCAGAGAAATCAAAGACATTGCCTAACTTGGAATGCTACAAACGTGTTAAAAACATATATTCAGCTTCCAAGTAACACAAATGAGTATTTAACCATGAAACTAGGGACAAAAAGGTAATCCTTTGCCTATATTTGCATAATAGTGTCAAAAAAGCAATTTTTCTATAGAAACAAATGAAACACATTCTGTATGGTACATACTGTGCCATTTTAACCAACCATATATACATTTATTTTTTCCGATGTTACAATAACTCTTTAAAGGTACTTGAATTATGCAGGAGGAATAGCATTTGAAAGAATACAGATTACATTTCCCAGGAGCCCATTTTCTTGTCGCAAAGAATTGTGTTTCTCCAGTGAGGAGTGTGTTCGTATTGAAGAGAATAGTTGAGAAAGACAGTGCTTGTTCAATCGGGTCAGTTGTTATTCAAGATGTATAGCAATGAGGTAGTATAACAATAACTTTTTAGCCTATGTGGTGCAAATATTTGCAGTCATTGCTGTACAAGCATTTGCAATATTTTTAAATTAATAACCAACGTTATCGCCACTGGTCTCATTTTCAGAAACATAGTGATGTGGAGATTTTAAAAAATAACTACTGGTTGTGCCTTTTAAAGTAAATAAATGAGTTTTAAAGGTGTACAATTAAACATTCCAGCAAGCCCACTAGGGGCGCTAGGTACCATGGGGTTTAGAGTGATCAAACAAAAACAACTAAGAAATTAGTCAATTTGCAAAGTGCAATGTTTGTATTAGAAACAGCTACTGTAACACACAAATACATGCACTCTGTTAAAGCTCCCTAGCTGTGGGCCGTCTGCCTGACTGTGTGTGTGCACATCGATATCCAGGAAATGTTATCCCTCTTGACAAACAGCAGGACGTTTTGAGAAAGGTTACCACCCCTCGTCTCTTAGCCTCAGTGCCAGCCGTGTTCACTACACGTGCCTGGATCACACAGAATGTAATGGCACGTTGCACATCTCTGTGGAGTTTTACCCCCCTGGGCTTCTTGAACACAAGCACATCCACCAAGGTAAAGCGCACCTCTGGGTTGACTCCACAGCAGACCTGGAGAGCACAGGCTCCTCCTGGAGAGCGAAGGGAAAGAGAGGACGGGAGAGTCCGACAAACACAGAGAGAGGAGTAATAATGTCTTAAGCACCAGCTTATGAAAGATGTGAGACTTAACAAAAGCTCCTGATGATAATATATCGCATCACAAACAATTAAATCCTTCAAACTGTGACTCCTCCATCACATCTTCAGTTTACCCGTAAAGCTTTGCTTGAAGCAAGAATATGCATTTTCAAAGTGTCAGTGGTGTTTTTTAGGCCTGCGGTTTTATCGTAAGCCGTCGGTTCTTACCTGGTGCGAGGAAAGCTTGTTGTCTAAGTTGGTGGCACTTGCTGAATGTTTGTTGTTCAACACCCAGCTTTGCTCGAGTATAGCCAATGAAGATACAAATGACCCTAGGGCTGTCCTGATTGCTCTTAAAGTCCTGAAGCTTGAGAAATTCAGTTTGGACTGCGGGGGGAATCAAATGACATATGCCACCACCCCTCCGCAGCTCTTGTCTTGGCCCAGCTCTGCTGCTACATGCATGGCTGAGCTTGTATTTTCACTGCGCACAGGAGGCAGAAAGAAAAACTCAGTGGGGTCAACTGAAGCCCAGCTCAAAAGACAACTGATCATTTTAATGCCATGACCCGCTCAGCCTTCAAAGCATACACATTAACTATTCAACCTAAATAATTAAACAGACTTTGATATCTAAAAGCACCCAATATAACTTCACTGAGCACAGCACTAACAATAGGCAGGTCATGTTTGACTGGCTTCACATATAGTGAAAATACAGATAATTTAGTACACCTGTTTAATAATGTAAATATCTAATATCTAAGCAACTCAATCCATAAAGGTTTGCAAACATGGTCAACGGTCATGGTTTCAAA
The DNA here is from genome assembly GCA_027575585.1 of Percopsis omiscomaycus. Lineage (NCBI taxonomy): Eukaryota > Metazoa > Chordata > Actinopteri > Percopsiformes > Percopsidae > Percopsis > Percopsis omiscomaycus. The sequence continues at coordinate 6,476 of JAODLI010074995.1, forward strand.
CTAAACGTGAAAGAAATGTGACTATGGAATGATGGTGCCAGGTGGGGTGGTTTGAGTACAATAGAATACGTCCAGTAAGTGTCAGTTCTGTGGTTGAAAATGCCTTGTTAATGAGAGAGGTGGGAGGAGAATAGCCAGACTGGTTCAAGCTGACAAAATTTGTCACAATGTCCTAATAGGTTGGTCAAATCTGTCACATATTGCCTTTGGGAACATTTTAAGTCAACCCTTAGATCATGCCATGATCATTAATGGCAAATCAGTTAATAGTATGTATGCAACTGCACTCCTACGCAGAAATCCTACGCAGAGGAACACAACTCCGATTGGACAGTACTTGTTGAAATCAGATTGATAGCAAGGCAGATGCTGGGCATAAAGAACTGAACTGAACAAAAGTCCATTTCTGGTGATATATATTTTGTCAATTGGAAAGGTTATAAATTATTGTAGTGTAGTGTTGTAGTGTTTTAGATTGAGTCCCTTACATATGCCTGGAGGGACAGACTATTTTCATGTAAACACACTAAAGATCAAGTTTCTTTTCAACCCTTATGAAAAAAACAAAAAAACATAATACCCTACTTCTTGTCTCCATCGACATCAAATAATTATTCTTATTACCTTCACAGTTTTTATTTGCAGTGATTGATGATATTATTAATTCCAATAATTTTACAACCAGTACTATGTTTTGTAGTAGTACATAGCATCAATGTTACAGAATGTTTAGAAACAATTTTGTGTTTCACGAAATTCAAGACCTCTATTAGTGTTCTCCACATTTTCATGTAGAACCACAACTCACCTGCAATCTTTTACTCATGTTCCACTTTGGACAGACATGCCCAGGAGATTGAGCATCAGGGAGGATGGTGATAGGGTGTAGTTTTTCTAATGTGAAAACAATTACCTCGACCCTTGATTCGATTTGGAGCGGAAAGGTTGGTGCATCCTGTGGAGCATAATAGATTTAGGTAAGTAACTTTTTAATGCCTTTTCTGGAGAGCATTCAAAGCTTCAATTGGATTTCACACTGCTTCCCTCTATGCTGTCATTGTTCCGTCCTGCTTATCTCCAGCTCTCCATTTAAACTCTAAAAAAACAAGGTCAAGGAATAAACGTAGAAAGGTGCAAATGCTTGTGACGTTTTTAGGGGACAAATATTGTAAACTCGGTTTGGTGTCCAAATTGGTACCCTTGTTATCAGTACCCCAAGACCAGAAGGGTGACCTTGTTGGGTCTTTAACCTACATTAGAGACCCAACATACTACATTTACAATCAACACCATTTTCCACGTTTTATTCATGGTAGCAGAAAACGTCTTTTACAGAGAAACGTTCTTAACAAACATGTTGATTGATTTCACACAGTCTAATTTAAATAACATAGAACACACTACATATTGTACCTTACATTCAAAATAAAATAAAACATTTTGAGGTTAGAAAAACGGCACTAAATCATCACTTGAAGGAGCAGTATTGATTAAGTAAAAAGTGTATAAGTGTGCTTTTAGTTGCAGAGATGGACCATCACATTCCCCCTATTTCTGAGTGTGCATCCTGACCTGCACCCTTATTTATGTCCTGCCCTAGATTCTGTCCTATCTCTCCCCCCATCTCCCACTCTCCGTCTCTCGACCCCTGGTCCTGCCTTTCTTTTCTGCCACAGTCACGCAGTGAAAGCCGGGTGAATGTGAAACCTGCCAGACCGGACGGTGTAGAAGTGTCAGTGGAGAGGCCATGTGAGATAACGGTGGTCTCGCTACGCCCTGTCTCTGGTGTATCTGATGCCACGTCAATCACAAGGTAACCTGCCATGGACCCAAAACTTCAGCCAGACCCGAGGGTCGCAGACTGTCAGTGCAAAGTAGTGATAGTTCTGTCCGATGGTCATGTCATCGATGCTTTTCAATGAAACAGAAAAGAAAGTGGAGCAGAATAGGAGGGAATCGAACTGAATAATATAATTAATATAATATTAAGGCCACTTGAGGCCACTTTGTTCAGACGAAGCACATTAAATTGAAAATCATGGAAACTAACAAAGCTGGTTCAGCTAAACCATCTTGTAAAAAATATTTGTCTGCACTTATACTTACTGTAAAAATCATTTACCTCTGCGAGGAGCCAACCAGCTAACAACAGAGTTTGCTATATATTACAATTAGGTCATTTAGCAGACGCTTTTATTCAAAGTGACTTACAATTACATGATGCTATTACATGGAGCAGATTGGGGTTAGGCATCTTGCTCAATGATGCTTATAGGAAGGCCAACTCTGGGGCTCAAACCCTTTCGGCTCGGAGTCCAACACCTACTAGACTATCCTGCCCTCATATATGATGTACTACACATTGAGTATTCTGTTGCTTGTTGAGACCAGCACTTGTGAATAACTAAATTGAGAGAATTTGGCAGCAAAAGAGTGTGTGTGTGCGTGCGTGTGTGTGAAAAATCGAGAGAATGAGTAAACGAGAAAGAAAAAAATTCAGTGGTCAGCTGGGCATCTGTAATCAACAAAAATCTATTCAGTGTAAGAAATTGTGTTTTATTTCATGTTGGTCTCACCGTGAAAATTATCTGTCTCAGCCGTGTATAATCTAAACAATACCTTACCCAATAGTAAATATGACTTCATGTGACCTGAAAAACCTGCCCCCTGCTCTTGTTACAGAAACAATGGCTTCAGGGCCAACTGATATTCAGTAACAACGAGAATTTGTTTGTTGGTGTTGAGCTGTGGTTTTACAACCATAACAGATCATTTCCATTTTTTCTGTGTGTGTTTGTGATTAGATTCCAGAACTGAGTCAAGATGAAATTACATGAGCTCAGGGCTTTAGAGGCAAACTGGAAGTGATATTTGTAGTGGCAATAGCTTTAAAGCCCCTACGGACGAGATTGTTGCATTAAAATATTATTTTATATATATATATTATATCTGAGTTTGGATTTTATGGTGGGGTACATAGTGAAGACAGTAGTACCTAGTGAGAACATTTCTTTATTTGATGCTAAAATGTTGTGAAGTGGCCAAAAAAAAGACTAAATAATATTATAATACATAGCCTACATAATAAAATATTTTTTTACAATAAATCAAAAGCTTCCGCTTCACACAAGCATTCCACCTGAGTGTGAGTGGCCAATAGTGTAATCTTGTGCTTTTGACTTTGCCTTTCTTCCCAGACTCTCTCCGTCTTGCCAAGACGGGAAAAATATCACAAGCTCCCAAGCAAAGGGAAACATTTTATGGTTCTCAGTACACGTGCATCCCTCAACCAGCCACACAACAGCAAAGAGAAACAAATGGGTAGATAGACAGAAAAAAATAGTCCATATATTCATATATATGAACGTGTGTCTGTGTGTGTACAGAAGCACACAATAGAACACAAACAAACACAAGCATGCATGTGTGTTTAAGTATCTATGTATGTTGTGTATGATGTGTTTCCATAATAGACAGTCAGCAGCCGACCAAATATTACAACACCTCCCTCTACTGGATCTACTGCAATGAGATGAGCAGATTAATAATATATAGTCTCTCTCTCTCTCTCTCTCTCTCTCTCTCTCTCTCTCTCTCTCTCTCTCTCTCTCTCTCTCTCTCCTCATTGTTTCAGTCCGATGCTCTCTCATCCCACTTCTAGGTCTTTGCTTAAATACCCCACTCCACTTTCCCACAATGATCAATGGATAAAAGACAAGTCTTCCTAACACTCCTTAGAGCCGTCTAAAACCTGCTGAATACAAATCAGGAACCTCTGTAGAGGCCCTTCTCCACCGGTTCCACTTCTGTCGGCCGGACACCCCGGGCTGGTGACCTGAATCAAACCTCACTGGAAGATCCCCCTCATACTTCAGTGCTAGACAGTGCTAACTGATAGTCAGGCTGTCAGTTAGCACTGTCTAAAATATTCACTAGGCCACCGGTCTGCTTGTTAAACTTTTAGCAGAAAGCAGTGTGGAAGAACGCTCATCAATGTCAGTGAGATAGCCAGTAAAAGTAGAGGTGGGATTTACAGTACCAGTCATCGTTTCTTTGACCCGCAGTGGAGACAGGTCTTGGATGAATCAGTGGATGTTTTCATGAAAGCATAGGTTGTTGTTCTTCAGAGCTATTGCATTAGACAATACATGAATCATGTTAAACTCTTTGACATGCTTGCTTACATTGCAATAGATATGCCTACACTTTAAACTGCTACGTCAGGATCAAAGAAAGACCAGGATTCTAGATTATTATATGAAATATTAAATCAAATCAAATTGTTTTACTATAATAGAGAGAAATTAAAAAAAAATGTCACTCTGACAAATTAGATTTGAAGCACTAGAAGACATGAACCCATGCTTCATTTGCATTTGTACACCACAATCATCCATTGGAACATGAGGTTTACTTGTTTCGTTGACCCTCAGTGCAATACGTCATACAACATCCTTTAGAAACGAATGTGTTCCTAGTCTGACCAGAGCCTGTTTGATTTCCTCTGCGTTAGCGCTTCACCTCGCAGGTGATGGATGCTTGTGAACCTCGGGCTTCCCCTGAGACTTGAGGTGAGATATATGTCGATTCCAGCAACGCAGTCTATCGTGACTTGATTTATGGTTGAGAAGAGTGCTGCATATGCTACGTAGTGCACACAGAGCAGCAGATTGAGAACACAGATGTATGTCTAAAGATAAGAGCTGAACAAATGCGAGCAGAGGGGATTTGATCTGATGTATGTGAACATGGAGCAGAAAAAAGGTAGAAATCATGCATAGAAATGTACCCCCCCACCAAAAAAACATATCTTGATTTGTGTCCAGAATTACCTTTGTGTTCGAAACCATCATTACAAGTTGTTTTGGTTAGAAACTATCAAAAAGGGTATGTCCCTCCCACCTAAGAGCTTACTGTAACTTTTAAACGTTTCTGTTCCAGTGTCATTGCCCACATGCCTGCATTTGATTTTAACAATACATCCAATGAATCTTTCATTTCGTGCTTTCTTGACCAGAGATCTTATCTTTTATGTTTTGTTCAATATCGATTTTTTGCTCTGTAGATTGGAAAAGCCTTGAGAGGCAATTATATTGTCCACCTGTTCAAGCCAATACATTTATTATAGCTAACACTCACTGTAAAAATGTCATGGGTGCAGCAGTGAGGGTAATCCCCTCCTTAAAAAGGGGGCAATGCTTCTCCTGAAAAGCAATGCTAGGCTAAGCAATTGGACGCGTCCTAAAGTTCAAAAACAGCCAGACGGAACACTGGTGTTTTAAAAAGACTGATGTTATTAAAAGTGTCTAGAGACCTATTTTTATAGCTACATTTGCTTAGCTAGCAACGTAGACACGTTGATTTTCTTAATCGATTAAAATAAAATAATCCCTCTAGTTACAGCATTGGAGGTCTGTGATAATGATGGTGCTGCAGCTCTGCGGAGGAGTGAGCGGAGATCATTATGGGTCCATCCAATTCTCAAACATTGTTTAGTTGAAGAGCTGAGGCTAGACAGTGCTCGGTTCAAAACCTATTTTAGGTTAAATCTATAGCAATTTGATGCAAATTGTAGGATACAAATAACAGCATGATGCTGTTATGAACATAAAGCACAAACACAAACGCCCCCCTCATTTTCTGATTGGTCGATTGTTTTAAATATGACATTGATGAGCTGCGCATATCGTCAAAAGTTGAACCATTTTCAACTTGAGACAGCATGTTTAAAACACTTTGCTCGCAGTTCACGATGCTGAAAAACAGCCAGACGCAATGCAGCGGTTAAACATGCCCGTCTGACGCATGTTAACATTGACATGTAGCAATTGAACAATTGAACAATTGAAATGTAGCGTTTTCTGACGGACCAAAAAACACGGCCTGTGTGTACCCAGCCTTACTGCAGCAAGTCATTGTTGCAGTTGTCTGGAAAGGAAATGCAACATAAAGAGAGAGAGATGGGAAAAAAAGCTGATATTACGCTCCTATGATTGACTTCCAAACTATTTGTGCCTTTTGAGTGGTTATGTTTCCTCCTCGGAATAGGTGGATTTCAAAGGGGCATGTCTTCACAACAGCACACGATTGAATGGAAATGTGTAGCTTTTAAATCCTTTGTGAAGAGCAGTGCTTGTTAGAGGTGTGCATTGGAGGGACCTCCAATGCACAC
>JAODLI010074996.1:0-33828 GCA_027575585.1 Percopsis omiscomaycus
ATAAATTATGAATTATTATTCTTCTGCGTAGTTTGAAGACAAACATTTTCAAATCTTTATCCCGGATATATATATATTTTTTAATCAGGAAGGGGGTGGGGGGTCAAATGGGGCGTTTTTTAGGAGGGTCTTGAGACCCCCAAGACCCCCCCTGGCGCTGCCGCTGATCTTGAACAAATGCTCCTTTCACACATGGAAAACATGGTTTAATAAATAGTTGTCAAAGTATCTTCTTGTGTTAAATTAAGGAGGAGGTAACGGTTATTGGACAAATTAAGTTTCTAGTTGTTGCATTCCAATCTGGAATACCTCTGTTGTGGATCACACATTTCCTGGTGTTGATGGTAAGCTGTGGCATCTACCTTTCCTGGTTAGCCTAGCTCCTGCCACTAGTATGTAGGGTAATTCAGTTTGATAACTATATCTCAGCTCAAAGGGTCTGCTGAATCTTTCTAGGTCACAGATGGGCCCAATGTAGCAACAATGAACAGTAATCTCTGCTTTTTCTTCCACAAACATGCGATGAGTGAGCTATGAGAGTGAATTATTGGGTAAACAGATTGCCTTAGTGTAGAGGATGAATGAACACATCAGGAACAAGTCATTAGCAAGGGACACACTGCGTCTGAAATAGAAAGAGCACAATGGAGATGTGCAACACTCAAAATGAGGGTGCAGAGTAATTATAAGCTTTACAGTAAAATCATATGCGCTTTGTTGGGTTGCGTTAATTGCTGCTGGGTCAGGAAGAAGGAGGGATCCAGAATGTTGTCTTATTTGGGTTCCAGCATTTAAAAGTATTTTTCTATGCCCTTGGAGGGTGCAGTTTGTATTGGTAAACAGTCACAGCTGTGCCCGAGAGTGGTGCGATGCGTAACAGATAGAAAAGGTGATAGTAAAAGCACCCAGAGTGGTTTTATAAAAGTTATGAGACATTTTCAGTTCATGACATAAAGTAAAGGTCATTTGAGAGGGAATTCTAAAGATAAATTAAATGAGTCAACAAAGTCAGTCTCAAATACATATTCAATGTTTTAAGTAAGAATAGACCTTGCTATGACAGCAATGCAATGACATATTACCGTTCTATGATTACATTTTTATACTCATGCTGAATACTTTTGATTTACATTTGTGCTATTACTTGGCTGTAACAGCATGCAACAAAGCACACATGCGTGTGACGCGTATGCAAATGCATGGTTAAAAAGCAAGGTAAACAATATGCAAAAACCTTAGAGTTTTTGCTAAGGTTGCTCAAAATATGTAAAGCTACATGTGCAGAAAATCGCAATATTGCTTTAAGCTGTAATAAACCTCTGGAGTCAGAATGTGCATCCTATGGACTTTATGGCTTTATCATATACACAGTTTATGATGCAGGCAAGGCATTTCGTGTGACTGAAACATTGCAGTCACATTTCGTGTGACTGCAATTACAACCCAGCTTGTGAGTTGTATTTCTTATAGGAATAATGTAGCAGGTCTTTCCCAGCAAAGAGCAGAGAGGAGATTTGGGTAGGGCCTTCCCAGATCGGATGTTGATATTCTAACACGTGAGTTTAATGCGACTCTCTGTGATATATTAGACTCGGTTTCTCCATTAAAAATAACAATGCGCACTAGGATGCCAACCCCCTGGTTTACAGCCGAGTTTTGAACGTTTAATTAAGCAACCCTGTAGGAAATTATAGCAAAAATGGCGTTCAAGTTAATTCAAAGCATTCGCTCTGGCATGGAATGATAGCCTGTCAAACAATCAATGTATTCTTTAAGAAGCCAAAGCTGACCATTTCTCTAGGCTAATCTGTCCAAATGAAAACAACCCAAAGTTCTAATGTGATACTGTATCTGAGCTCACTCAGAAGCGGTCTCTTCTGGATATTGCTCCTGATAGCTCCCTTTTTACAGCTAATGACTTTATGGAATTTTTTTGGGTAAAATTGAACTGATCAGAGAGAAGATGAACAGTACAATGAGTCATGCAAGGGTAGTGGGGGTATGCTTATTCACCTTGATAGTGTCTTTTCAAAATTAGCAATGGCTGGAAAACCTTCACCCTGTCTACTCGACCTACTACCTGGAAAGCTGGAAAGATAGACCTATTTCCAATACTTAAACTAATAGCGGTACTGTAATGTTCTGTTCCTGTTCCCTCCAACAAAACAGAGAGGCTGGTTATGGGACTTGCAAGACATGGGCACCTGTTTAAGGGTGCCACTCTTTAGTCTTCAAGGGTTGACCTAAGACAAGCATTTGACCAGCCATAGCCTACCTGCCTTGGGGGTGTCAGTCTTCCCTGGCTTAGGTTTCCTGCCAGCACTTCTGTTTCAATGTCTGGACACTAAGCTGTTGAGGCATGCCTCTGTTCTTCTATTGAATGCTGTTGAGTGAGTATTTGTGTGTATTGTGTGTATGGGTCACTTTCTGTCCACTCTCCCTCAGTGCAGATCAAGACGCTGAGTATTATGCTGTGGGCGTGGATGTTGGATGGATTTGAGGTGACTGGCTCCTTCCATCCATGTGGGCTGTGTAAATAAACTTGATTTTAATTTTCACTGCTGAACTGCACACTTCATGAATTGGTCTTACTAGAGTGGCTACACCTGTAGGTTAAGGTATTACTGAGGTGATTCATATGGTTGAATGAGGCTTTCATGGCAACGAGCAAGTCGTTTTCTCATCAAGTAGCAGTGAATCAAATATTTATTCATAGGATACTTTTTTATCTACAGTTAAATAAAGTTTGTTAAATCAAGTTTGTAACTTTAAAACTGTTATCCATATTTTTTTTTACTGTATGTGTTGAATATTTTGTGTTATGCCAAAATACAAATTTTGATTGTATGGTATTACCTCACTCAGTCAACGCAGCCATCGGATAAAATAAAAATGTAGTAATGACGACAAAAGATTTAACTTCTGTATATGCGGTAAGCCTCTCGTGTACTGTATGTTTCAGCCGTGGTTGTTGTATTGTTGTTGTTGCAGGACAGTAATTGGCATTGCACTGCCTCCGTCACAGCGTGAGCCAGAGCCGTGAGTCAACTGCGGTCACAGCCCCTGATCAACACGGAGTCCAGTCATTTCAGAGCTCTGAGAGGAGCTTTCATAAGAGAGGCTACCGGGCCGCATCGGGCAAGGGTTTATTACCGTACCTCAACACCTGTCTGTGATGATTGTGCTGGGTAATTGAGGGTCACACGAAAAGAGGTCACTTGGAGCCTTGTCTGTGACGGAAAGGTATAGCGAAGACAGTTTGAAGGTAATCTAACATGGAGGGACGGTCAATCATGTAAAAAATCATCAAAGAGCCTTGTCCCAGACAGAGTAGTGATCTCGTAAAGAGATTCAGTACTGTCTGCTTTCATTACAACAGCCCTTCTCTCTAATATTTGCCTTCACCTGGAACCATGCTTTATTTAAGACGAGTGGATCAGTGTCTTTCCTCCCCTTGAGTTAGTGTCTGTCCTCTGTCAATGATAATTAATATGGTTTGGCTTACTTCAATGATTCCTGTGCTAATGTTTGCCGTGAAAATTGCATACTGAGGTCAAAAACAACATGTGAAAATAAGTGTATGAAATTGCCCCTGACAAGGCGAGGGATACCACATGTTCTTATCACTCTATTGATGTTTAAACAGATGTATAATGGTAATAGATTATTTGGATATGCATTGATAGTCTTGTGTATGATAACATTACCGCTAGCTGTATAGTAAACAGGGATTTGCGTACTATGCAACTTTTCTAGGCTGCTCAAGTATATAAACACTCTGGGACATTTTCTTTTAACAATGATACTAATTGGAAAAAAGTGATAAATGAAATGGCATTAGTGGTAAATGAATGGTAAAATGTCGCTAATGCTAACTTGCAGCATAGTTTCAATGTTTATCTTGTAGCATCTAGTGTGTTATTTACCAGCGAGTGAGCACGGATTTGCACCATAATGGCAACTGTCACAACGATGTTGTACAATTGGGAAAAAAAACACGTCGGGTTTTACAGAAATAGATAAGACTTAACACCCTTGCTGGGTTCATCTGGAACAGTGTGCGAGTGAATTTTCTGTGGCGCATCATTACACTGTGCTCATGTGGGCCCTCTCCATCTGTTCCTGTCCCACCCATTCTTCCAGGAGTCATTCTGAGTGAGCGAAGGAAAAGTTTGCAGTGCTTGCTCGTTAATTATGCAGCACCCAGCGTCTGCCATTGATTTGCTTCCTTTTATGAGGAGATTTAAAATGTGTTCAATGGAGCAATTCAAACACATCTAAGTGCAATTCCGATCTCAACATGTCACGATGGATTCACCGTCCCAGTCCCTGCACCAAACTTCCAGCGCTGGAAGCGTTTCATGCCACTAAGGAAGTCTCAGCAATTATCAAAATGGCCTGTCATGCTGGTTCTGAAGTAAGCATACAAATATTGTTTTAATGTATTTAGCTCCTGCAGCTTCCCATTTACTTCCATACCCTCCATTCCATCTCTGTTTAGCTCCCCCTAAAAACAAAAATAGGGGGTAGCATAGACATTTGAATAGTGTTTATCTTATTCTCCAGAAACTACTTTATCATCAAGCCCGCAAGGATAAGGACATATGTACCGTATTTGCTAGAAAATTGGAATCAAAGAACATAATGGGCCCTCTTGCTAAGTACAGTATACTAATATTTTACTTTCGTGATCTCTTCAACACATTTCATTCATCCAATAGTTGTTTCTGACTTATCTCAACACAACTTTGTCACCTCCACTCGATGATCAAACTATGATCTCAGGTAGTATTTCTCATGCATCCCATTTCTTCATGCAGTTAATTGAAATTATTCTTCAAACAGAATAAATGTTTCATTGGCCACTACTTTTCAAAGCTCAACTACAACCATTGTTGTATGCTCTAAATATATGGACTGCACCTATTGTTTGCGCTGTCCTTACACTGTAGGTACTATTCAAATGTTCTTAATGTGTCCTCACCAGTTTCAATAAGACATATAGTATTGTACGCGTGTTTCTTGTACTTGGTCATTATGGTGACTTTGATATGGCCCTGGTGTAATCGTGTAATTGAGTATTAGGGTGTTTGAGTGTGTGTGTGTGTGTGGGTAGGGGGGCTGATTTAGGTCAGGCCATCTTGATTGGCTAGATGTGTTGCTTCGCGTTGGCACATGGAGGAAGTGTCCTTTGAAGTGTTAGCTGGAAGCGTTTGCTGTAATTATGGTGTCATGAGAGGGGCTATAAGCCTAAGACTTCATTAGGCACATGCCTCCTGCTTTTTCATCTTTCCTCAAAAACACTCATCTTGCCGGACGCCTTAAAGTGTCAAAAAAAAACAAAAGAAAAGAAACACGATGGGACACGCAGGGACCAAGACCTCCTGACAAGCCGCTAATCAAAAGCATCATTTCAAAGTTCGCTGCCTAATGGCCATCATTTGTCCCTTTGGGGATTTAGGAGAGGTGAGCTTCTTCGCTCCTTGAGGCCTGGGAAATCAAACTCCCTTATCTTAATTCTCTCAGTATATGTTGCGTAATTTAGGTCATTAGCCTGGGCAGAATCTCTCCACCTGCTGTTTGGCAAATAGCTAGTTTATTGCGAGGCCACCACTATAATCACTGGTTGTAGGTTGTTCATTCGATGAGAAAGCCAGCGAAGAATTCCGGATTGCCAGCTGCAGGGAGTCGGGCCGCGCGTCACGGAGAAGCACAGGGCTGCCGGTTGCATGCTGGTCATTTACTGAGGTTCCCGTTCATTGGTTCTATCTTTGTCGAGAAGGCTAGCCTTGGTAGTGACCAGAAAGAGATGGAAGTGCCACGCTACGGGGCCTCTCAGGCCGCCTGCTTCTCCGAGATAGTGCTGGGATTAGGTCTGTGCATGCGCAAGCAGGTCATGCTGGCCACGCACTGGGAAAAACAGTGGGCATGTGAGCGCAGCCGGGCCACACTAACCCTTTTTAATCACTTTGCAACAGTGGTGTTTTTTATTAATAGTTCAGTACTTAAGTCATCCATCTTTGCAGTAAGTGTGTACAGTTGTGTGTGTGTGTGTGTGTGTGTGTGTGCGTGTGTGTGTGTGTGAGAGAGAGAGCGAGAGAGAGGTGTGTAAGAGGGTCAAACATCTGTAGTTGGACTGGCACTGGAAGAGGGGGGGATGTCTCTGGCAGGATAGAACACACCACAGCAAAAGCCTCGTGCCAATCCAGCAGTAAATCCTCCATTCTGGCAGATCCCACTGCCAATCTCTCTGCAAGCCAAACCAGTGAGCAAGGAATCACCCATTGTAACCTATCTTAAAGATAATACTAATCTGTGTGGGTATGCCAGGAGGATGATCCAAGAAAAAATAATAAATGCCGGTGCCTGTACTGTAAACACTGACGATCTGTTCAAATACATGTGAAATGTCATGAACAATACATAATTAGCCACAAGCAAATTGAAGTTGTATCATAACTGATTTATCTAGTCTTTCCCTTATATTAACTAAACTTCAGTTTCCTTCGCTAACCCTATTACCACATTTCAAAAGCTAAGATTAAATATTTTCATTAACAAAACATGTTGCCAAGCAAGAGAAAAAAAGAGCAGGTTCGAAGTCTAACAAGTACCATAACAACCAACTGAATATACATTATCTGAACCCAATACACAATCGATTGAAGCTACAAGGTCATGTGTCTCTATAAATTGTAATGTTTTGATAGCAGGTTTTACTCAAGTGCATTAGTCCATAACAACTTCTATCCATCTTGGAATGTATAATTTAGGGTTTGAATTCTGTCTAATATGTGTTCTGTAATTGCATGCAATTGAGACATAAGGCCAAAAAAGAGCAGCATCAACGACCAGCATTATATTTTAGTGCATAGAGTAGAATATAGCATGTGCATGGCCATATGCTATCGATGTGACCAGGTTACACAGCTTGCGGAATAGCTTTAGTTAAACAGCCTACTCAGTGGTGCCTGATGGTGTATGGCCGTACGCAGAGAGAGAGAGAGAGAGAGAGAGAGAGAGAGAGAGAGATGGAGAAAAAGTTTATTGAATCAATGCTGTTTGTTTGTGTTGGGGGGGTTGCAAGACTAATAGTTACTTGACAGGTAAACACTTAAATTGTATATTTTCCCTGTGTCCAAAAGCCAAGCAAAAAGTTTTCTTTTAAAAGTAAAAGCGCTCCAAAAACAGTGCATTGTGCAGTGTGCAAAGACGTGTGCGTACCTTAAAGTGTATTCCTGCGGGTGTAACTGTTTGAGTCCCACAACGGACTCAAACCCAGATCCCCGGTGTGGGAGGCGGACGCACTAGCAAGGGACGCTAAAACCCAATGGGCACTAGCGTCTGTCGCTAGCACGTCTCTCAAGGTGTCGGGGAGTGAGGTTTACTCTGCACAGCTCAGTACCTCACTGTACCGCTGGCCTCCGTTACGCAGGTACCCCTGCACCTATTAACCATTAATGAATTGGCAAACTTAATAAATAATTTAATTACAGTCTGTATTCATTGCCAGTTGTAATACTATTGAAATAATCTAAATGCTCCCAACTGTATAAACAGTCCAGTGTCTTTCTCATGTCTGGCACTAACCATAACTGTGCCAGAATATGTTCCAATTACAACTAGGACATTTAGCAGATGCTTTTATCCAAAGCGACTTACAATTACATGGAGCAGACAGGGGTTGGGCATCTTACTCAAGGATGCTTATAGGTAGGCCAACTCTGGGGCTCAAACCTACAACCTTCCGGCTGGGAGTCCAACACCTAGACCACTAGACTATCCTGCCCCATGTTCCAGAATTGCCTAAATTTGCCAAGTCACTGTTGTGGAGTGAGGGAGGGAGGCCCTAGAATGAAAAATAACTCAAAGCTCAGAATTGTCACAGAATGGTCAGAACAATGTCCACTGTGCTATGCATTTCAATTGACCGCAACTGTGTTTTCATCTCTACAGGAGCGCTATGATTCCATTGTAGTTTTACTTGGGGTGATTTTCCTGCTTGCCTTACGTTGTTGGGCTACTGTATGGGTTAAGATGAAAAGCCTTGTCTGAAAGAGCAGCAGCAAAACCCACTATTAATACAGGGCGTGCAATCAATATGCCGTTGGCATTTCTAGGTTTTCTTGGCCTGCAGTGCTTATCTTAATGGTGAGTACGCTCCCATTTTCCTTTATTGTGCGAAGCCCATATATCATTACCCAACAAATATAGCCTGATCTACCATGACAAAGTAAAAACATTGAATCCCAAAACAATTTAGGCAATATTCTCCTAGTGTTGTCTTAGCTGGTTCTTTGTAGGGGGGCATGTTTGTGGACAATTCATTTCTTTAACCTCTTATACTTTAAAGCAAAGGGCTTTCTGTGGTCATTATCATGCAATATTTGCAGGAGCATTGTCTCCAATGAAATATCGGAAGTCATTAGCGAAGGATGTGCTTTGCATAATAATCAACCTTCTATAAAATCATGTCAGTGAATCTTATGAGCCCTTATCGGGGAGAGGCCATGATTATGTCCAACCGACGACAAATTGTAGCATTTTTCTGCATGACGTTTAAATGTCAACATGAGGTACTGAAAGATAGTGAGGTCCAAAAGATTAGGTCAACAAAAATCAGTATTTGAAGTTTAGCTTTATGCTGATTCAAACAACATAGAAGCTAGCATGGCTTCGTAACGTGAATATGTATAATGATAAAACAATTGTTTGAGCTTAACTCAATTGAGCTTTGACTGGTTGATTACATAATTATAATTGGATGTTATTGAAACAGAATATTGGCCTATGCTCTTTAGAACTCGGATGAGTTGGAACTTGAATTGATTTGATCACACATTACAGCATGATGATCTTTAATTTGAACTAGAATGCCAATTAGAATATGTTTTATATCACAATTAAAACAAATTCTACTTACACATGGCAGAATAATTTTAAATTAACCTACTGGGGGTACTGCTGTGGCTTAATATCAGCACGGCTGTGATTCGGCTGAAAATGCTTACTGTATGATAAGGCCATAGCAGTGTTGTTACAGTCTCTGGTGCAAGGTGCAACACCACTGGAGTATGATCGCTCTAGCCAGCGCCACTATGTGCATTTCCAGTGCTTGTAGTCTAATACTGCCCTCTAGTGGCTCAAATAAAACCATCTCACAGTAAGCCCTCAGTCTAGTTTATGTCTCACGAAATGAAAGTTAAAATAAAACTATGCTTCATTGTATTGGTTATTGAAAGAAACATGCTTTCAATAAAAAATAAGTACAGAAATTACATTGCAATGAATGCAAGTGTACTTTGCCCAAACTAAAATATTATTTTGGACTGGTTACAGACTTCAAAAGGACATGTTTAGGATTACCCGTCTGTTTCCATTATAATATATGGAGTGTTTGATTACCACAATTGGTAGAGATGGAATTCCCCTTTTAAGAATAGTGTGATAAAACTTGAGAAAAGGACTATATTTAAATATGACCTAGGTAGAGACCCTACCTAGGTCATATTTGAATATAGTCCTATAAACTTTAGGAAAGCATATTAGGCGTATATCCAGTGTTCTGTTTTATTACAGTAAATAACATTTCCACAATTTCCTTTTGATAAATATTATACAGTATGCTTCTAGATCTGGAGTATATCTACTGTTAGAACCTGTCGGGTTAGTGACACCATGACGGGAACTGAGAAGTAGGCCACAGATATTGGCATGGCTCGTTCTCCTTCTTCTATCTCTGAAAACAATTTGTCATTGCTTCCCGGGCTCTGCCATTTCTATCTGTGACAATCTGTAGGGCGGTCGCCTCAGAGAGTGACAAAACCTGCCACAGTGCGTCACTTTCACTCTCTCTCCGGCGAGTAGCGGGACATCTTTGAGACTGCGACACCTTTATCAGATATGGCAGTTCCTAAAGCTCTGCTTGTAACGGCGGGGGGGAAGTCGGACAGGGAGAAGCCGGCCACTTTATAGAGTCCTATTTGCAAACAAAATCACAGGGAGACATTCCCCCACGAGGCACCATCTGGCGGTTACACGTACCTGCTCCCATCACCTCCTCACAATCACCGGCTCGCCTATTTATAGGCACGCTAGCGTCCACCTACACACACGCTGCCTCTTGTAAAACAGCACACCAAAAATTGCACCCATTGTGGAACCTCAATCCATCATCGTGTTCACGCGTTGCCCTCCGTTACGTGTGGGTAACTGTTCCCAATCAAACCCCCTTCTGTTGTCATGGCTAACAATAGACGCCAACAGTCAGTGCTGTGCTGCTCACCAGAGCCTGGAGACATAGGGAGCCATTTGCAATGACCTTCGCTGTCGTTTTCGCGTGGTTCTCTGAAGTTTTAGCCGCGCTGTCAGACCCGAGATGAGTGGTGACGTAAACACTCTGATGTCTGGGAGTGTGAGGGAATGAGAGGGATTCATTTGGCGTGCACGCATATAGGAATATGTGTTTCTGTGTGTGTGTGAGTGTGTGTGGGATGGTAAAGTGATGTGCCAGATCAAATGCTTATGTATTCCAGGTGGATGAGATTGGTGTTTATGCGTTCTCTCAGCTGTCAACCACCAGCGGGGTGTCAGAGTTATCAATAAAGTAATCAATGTGTAATCTCAGATGGCGGCAGAGAGAGTTGTCATCGCTGCTATAATGTTATTGAGCAAGTGTTCGCAATCGAGTGAGTGACACAGAGCACTAAAGCCGGGCAATACAGAAATATACTTGCATATTCGGCAGTCATTTGCTGGATTGTGGCAGGTCCTACAGCAGTATAATTGGAATGTTATATTAAAGATCCTCTACCTCAAAGGTACTTCGTGAATGTCACATGCAATTTTTCCCTCAGGAGCAGTTAAATTAAGCAAACTCAACTCTCATTACTGAGTTGTTTTGGCATCAAAACTATTTTATTCCGATATTTACACCTGCGCAAATAAACTGCTGTTTCCCTTTTATGCTACATCCAAAATCGTCTCAGAAAAAGAGCAAACATTTATTTGTACAAAATACAGTAAAAAAAGAAAAAAAAAGAAGCTGCCTTTGAATGTGAAATTAGTCATCAAAGTCCCAGATGTGTTGGCATGGCTCTAAGATGAGAAGCTTTTAACACCCTCCCTCTCCTTTCTGGATGGTTTCCACCAGCCAACTATTCTTGCGAGAACAATTAGGTGAACATGTGCTCCTTTAGTTACATATTGAAATAAATGCAATGTTTTTGTTACATATGACTTAAAACCTGTTTATAACACATAATGGTGGCAGAAATACCTGTCCACTGTACGTGTTCTGATGCACCTCACTGCCGGTATCTGCTTCTATAATGTGGGCACTCCTTGAACATTTTTAGGCTGTAGTGTTGGCAGCGAAGCACTATGGTGTGTAGGGAAGAGGTGCCTCTCTCACACCAGGCCCTTCTGGCAAGAGGAGCTTGGTAAACAAACCTCACCAAAGGCGAGGGAAATGCAATTTGTCTGGGGCAGTGTTTTGTGGTACGCAGCTTGAAGTGAGCAAAAACACAACACAATGGTGCCGCCGCCGTGTGCAAGGTAAGCTGAATGACCATCTGTGTAACAATGCTATTGAAACATTTTCTAACTAGTCCTTCATGTACTAACTAGTCTTTTCACAGTTTCCTGGTCTCATCTGTGGAAAAATATTGCTAATGATGACGGCATGCTATTATAAATGTAATTTTCTATCCATAAAACATGGATGGTTAAAAGGTAACACGGTGGTCAAGCGAATACAATCCCATCTAATGCACTTGTTCCCATGTTTCATCATTGAGGAATACACTGTATCTTAAGTACTCTGAAAACTGAAAACTGTGTGATATATCATGGGCAAGGCGTCTCGAATGACAGCTACTGGAAGGGTTGGATTGCAACCCTGGAACAGTGCAGACTCAGGATTTTATTTCCAGGTTGACAAAAGAGTGCAAAACAGTTGTACAATTGTAACCATGCTACTGCACAGACGTATTTTTCAAAGGAAAATGCGGACAAATAATTGGTAGTTTATTTTAATTTGAACACTACCGTAATCTCAGCGCACCTCCCCAGTGCAACAAATCTCTAATGTGGCGGTAAAAGCTATTAAAATAGTGCTGTAGTGAAGCAGCTAATGAGATTTTTGTCAGAGCCGATGGATATGGCAGACTGCTACAGTTACATTCACTTTGGTCTTTACTTGGACTCAACTGGGCACTGGTTAGGTCTAGGTCTTGGTAAGCTACAGTCCTGGTCATGGTCTTGGTTTCACAGCAGTTTTGACTACAAGCTCTACTAGACCGAATTGAAATGCGACACAGTCAGTCCCACGAGGCTAATAATTAATGAACAGCGTAAAGGACATGTATGGAATGTGTTTATAGTGGACGGTGACCTATTGCACTCCAGAGGAAAGGTAAATGTGTGACAAAACTGTTTTTGCAACTGACCCTCTAGAAAAACTTCCTCACTACTTCCTGTAAGAAGTACTCATCAGCTTTTGCTGATAGTGAGCATGCACGTGGAATAGAGATGAGCATTGCGACAGTGATGGGTGATTCTCATGTCTGTCGCATTTCTTACCTCATTACTAACAAAGATATAACTCAATGCGTGAAGTTCTGCCTATAGCCTACAGTACCTGCATTCTGTAAAAACATTAGAGGGACCAATTACCACTCAGATATAAGCAACATACGGGGAGGTGAAGGACAGGAAAGGCAATTTTCTCTCCTTTTCTTCTGTCTCTCCATCCATGCATTTCACGCTTTAAATTGCTCGTACAGAAACAGTGGGCCTATTGTGCTGTGCTGTTGACACAAATTGGATGGCGTGAAGAATGGAGATGTATTGTGTTCCATGTAAACCATATTCATCTTTTCAATAAAGCCGGCGTTGGCAGGACAAAAAGTGTGAAGTCAGGCCCGGCATCTAATTAGCAGGTAGAGGTACTGTATATAGCGTGGGGGCTTCATCAAGCCATCTGTGGTGAACATTTGTAAGGCTCCCCCTCAGCCGGGCTTCACTCTTTATCCCTCACACCCATCTCCAGCCTGCCAGGCAAACGCCTCCTCCGAACCTACAGCAGCGCCTGTTTAGATCTCTCCGCCTGGATGATGCAATAACTGCTGTTTTACCGGGCAGCCACTGATGCAAGGCTCTTCTTTCCGCACGCGGTTCCTAGAAACATTTGAAAAGGGGCTGCATTATTAATCCACAGATCCGTGTCTATGTGGAAATGTAGAGGCAACCTACAAGCTAGACTCCTTAGTCGGCCAGTGTTTTGACACCCTTCAGTGTTTCCGTCTCTCTGGCAGCACGGCTTTGATTGATGACAACAAAGAAGTGAGGAAATCTGAGGGCTGGATAGAGAACTAACTGAGTGGCTGGGAATGAGTCAATCAGTCCACTGCAGCCCGGAGGGAGGGTGGAACACGCAGATTGGGAGTAGGTGAGTGAGACCGGAATGGAATGGAATAAGAGAGACGGAAAGCGAGAGGGGAACTGCAGGTGATGGACGCCTTGCCGCTTCTCTGCCTCATCATTCCAGCTCCATTTGTGGGAGGCAAACATAAGCAGGCTAACTATTTTAACTCTCATATGACAAACTGTTATACAAACAATAGATACACCAGTACTTTTGGTGACATGGGTCGTGACCGCCCGGCCAGCTCATAGTACTGTTGTCCTGCCGAATGTACATTTATAGGCCAACAAAACGCACATTTCTGCTCTGTATGCTGCACATCTGTGACCGCACATCTGTGACTGCATCTCGCTACGACTTAGTCACCAGGCAAACCCCCAATGCGGCTGACCTTGGGTCTTATGCAGTGACCGTGCGCGACAGACATGGACGCAGCCGATGCACAACGTCCCCGGAGTTAGTCACGCCCGCCTCCACTGCCCTTTTCCTGCCGTCAGCTACGCGTCACGTTTATCAATCAGGGGAACGGCGGCGGCCGGTGGTGTTACCGTAACGCCGGGCGCGTGCCGCTGACGGCTTAGACGGGGGCAGTGGCGTGCTCTCCCTCTCTTTAAATAGCCCCAGATCTAATCTGCAGACAGCAGCAGAGTTCTGACAGCTCATGCCTCCGTTCCCTCCTCCCACTAGATGACACATTATTTATTTATTTTATTTTTATTTTTTTCCCTCCGCTCTGGTATTCACTACATGGAGCTCCGGGCCCCTCAAGCCGTTGTCACTTCCATTCTCCCTCCACGTCTAAAAAACCAAATGGATCTACAGGGTTTACTGTCAACCACTCCCTTCTTGAATGCACCACGCTCGTCTGCTTCCGTTCTTTTTTATTTCCATCCATCTCCTTGCGATGACATGGTCATTATTCTCATGATGGGGCCCCACCACAGTGAATCCCTGTATGTCTCAACGCAACTTTGTTAAGTCTGGGCACCCATGTGTGCTGACATGCCCACCCCATTCGTACCGGCAATCATATCTGGGACTCTGTCCTGGCACTGTGTGAGTAACTATACCGGATGACCTCAGCAGATGCAGAGGATATCACTGGCCAGGTTTAACACTCACGGATGGTCAGAGACGCTTGACATGTTCTTCTCCAGCGCCCGAGATTTTCCAGCGGCGATTTAAAAGGGTCCTTCTCATGCACATTAAACAGCTGCGGCAGGAATTTACATTTTAGACATCTGCCGGTGGTGGTAACCACGTTAGAAATATGGGCTTGTAACCAGAAGGTTGTTGGTTCAAAATGTTAGACCTAGTACAGACAACCGGAAGGTGAAATTTAATGAGAGAGAGACTATCCTCCCTTGGCAAATGTCATTGAGTTGCCATAGGGGATTGGATGATCCAGAGTAGCAGTACAGTGGTCATTAGTACAAGCCTCTGGTTGAGATATAAAAATAACTGGAGACAGTGACGGGTTAGCATGTCCTTTGACTAGACCATAGTTGCTCACCTGCTGATAATGGCGTCACTAGGACCATGCTCCGGTCACGACAGCCGTGGCCGTACTGCTACACTACACTGTTGTGACATAACACACACGTCCGGACCAAATGGGATGCTTGAGCAACACAATTTCACCGTATTTAATGACTCCCTATATTAGAATGGCACTCAGTGGAAAATGTGCAGCCAAATATCATCGTGTTATCTGGCTGCTAGGGATTAGCTCTCTTCTTTTACGAGTCCTGGGTTGGACTAGGCAGTTCCCAGGTGCACTGTGGTACTGGGAAATAGTTAATACTAACAATGTACTTTTTAGTAGCACCACAAAATATTGCGTACTGTAATATACCCATGTAATTTATTTACCAATTTGTATCTTATTGTATCTTATGTATTTGGCTACATAGGCTGAATTCCCCTCAGTAATCAATTAAGTGTTATCTACTTAAGTGTTGAAAATAAACTATATCTATGTACCTGTATGTGTATAAAAATGTAGTTAAGTATTCAAATTGTGTTCTAACCACTGCTGGTCCTTTATGCAAAATATTTCATCTGCAGAGGGTCCACAACATAATACAGTGACTCTTCTATAGCTGCCAATTCATGTTCGTGTTCAAAAGAGTGGATTGACAAATATTATATGTTGTCAATCATATCATCACACACCAATAACTGGTCATGTGTCAAACTTCTGATGCTTTTTAACTCACAATCTATTCTAAGGAGTATTAATCTGATTACTGTAGAATGAATTGGAAGCTAATCTAATTAACTGTCAAGTGAAGGCACTCATTTGTTGGTTTATATACTCTTATTAATGCAAATTGCATGTGTTTCCATTCATTGCCGCCGCTCCACAAAATATGGCAAACCATGAAATAAGATGAAATATGAATGCAATACAGTCCCATTTCCGGTTCAGCTAGCCATAGTATGCACATTTTTTCTTGGAATGAAAGTAGAGGGAAAACGGAGTGTATTTTTAGTTCATGCGATTGGGTGATGACAAGGTGAAATCCATTTCTATGAGATATTCTCTCGACCCTCCGCGCTCCATGCACAATTAATTTGATACAAGCTGGAAGCATAAATCCTAGATGATTACGCTGTGTTCAGGATCAGAGCAATGAACATTTTCATCTTCTCGTGTACCCAAGAACAGCAGGCGACAAGGAAATTAGTTTTGTTGTATTATGCAGATGTTGAAGCATTTTGCCGCATCGCCAAGAGTGTGCGAGGTGTGTGTGTGTGTGTGTGTGTGCATTGTGGGTGTCCATTTGTATTCATACTCTGTGATAATATATTCCTGAACTATCCCAACTGAAAATTAACATGCGTTTAGGACCGCAAGCTTGTTGTGTATCAACAGTCTCTCGAGTCGTGGTCCCTGTGAGGTGAGGCAGCTCGCTCATGATCAAAATGTAAATGTAATCGGATACACGCCGCCCCCTCCCAGAACATAAACGCAATTAAAAGCATTATAGATGGGTCTGGAAGTGGGTCTGGAAACGGGTCTGGAAACGGGCCAACTGTTCCCGGGGGGGGGGGGGGTAGATGAGCTTGGCCAGACATCTGCGAGGTGACCGCTAGCTGGCAGCACGCTGGATGGGGCAGCAGACTGTACAGACATGCTCCCTCACCATACTTTTTCAGTAGTGTGTCACCTGCATGATGAAGCACCCCGACGCTCTTGATCCGCCTCTCTCTCCCGTCCTTATTCAAACCCTGTCTCTAACCCCCTGCCCCCCCTCCACACACACACACACACACACACACACCAGATAGAGTAGTTATAGAGCTGACACATGTGCAGCATCGCATCATCCCTGTCCCCGGATACAGACTCCAGAGCAGTGTCTCAGAGTCAGGGGGATTCAAGGAATAGAGAGAGAGAGAGAGAAGGAAAAAGGAAGGGACAAAAAGAGAGCAGACCACGATCAATGATAGCTTCTGGTCCATCCCTTGAGGGAATGCTCCTTTGTTAACCGTGCATATAGACAGTGCACTCTCGATTTCAAACCTCTTATGTTCCTTTTAAAGCTGGACAAACGAAGACGGGATCTGCTTTTGTCCTGGAATGACACGAAATGACACGTTAAAATTTGTTCACTGCTCTACATTTCCACCCTGTGTGTCCTGGTTGCGGCCTAGTTCTTATTTCAGCGCTGCTTAGTGGTTTAATTTGGCATCTGCTCCCATTTCAGCAGCGAAAGAGGAGGGAGATAGTGAGAAGGAGAGCTGGGAGGGGGAGGGGGGGGGGTGAGGTTTGCACAGTCGGCCACTGATGTTACTACACCTGTACATGTTGCAGTAGCCTGGATGTGTGCTCTGTTTACCAGAACTGCTACTGCTAGTCGGACTACACAAGAAACAGCCATATTCCCATGCCAGCACTCACCATACTGTGAATCATCTACTTGATCAATTATTAATGTTTACGTCTAAAGCATAGTTGAGAGAAAGATTATTATAGTTAACACAGACCTCCTAACAAAGACCATTCCTCAAGCTAATGCCTTAACATGCGAGTGAAATTCATTTCATGTGATGATTTATGCTTTATACTGAGTTTTGCATTTATTTTGTTTTATTTTATTGTATATTTTGTTGCATAAATAGTTTGGCTTGTTACCAAACGCTCTAATGCATTAGGGAGAAGAAGTGTCTAAGGAATACAGAAGTACAGTATGATACAGTATGTGATATGCCTAGAGTCTCTGCAGCCTGTTTCTCCTCCTGCTCAGTCTTTGGCCTGATTAGTATTCTATTTAGAGTGTAGGAGGCTGGTATAAATATATCCAATGAAAACAAGAGGCTTGGCTCACTATTCCGGCATTGATAGAGAGGGGCTGACCACACCTGAACTGCACTACCTGCTGGGGGATGTTTACATGTTTTGCCTCCGGCCAACAATCATGGCATTTGAGCAGCAGTGGTGTGTTGGGGCGTGATTGTACCCTGCTAATGAAATGCCGCCATGCTGCTGGTGGGGTGCACAAGCATTTAAAAAGATATACTGTATATCTTCAGTAAAACACTTGACTCTATTATTCGGGTCAAAGTATTCTGTTTGTTTGCTGCATTAAATAAACCAAATTGATCATTGTATTATCACTGCTGTTTTTAACCTCCATTTGGTTTCATGTCTACGCTTGTCAATGTCCTTCCTAGTAGGTAAGATTCATAATCAAGGCAAGCTATAAGTTAAGAAGCTACCTTCAGGGTTTCTTTCCTAAAGTTCAAAATACTGTGAATACAACCTGCTACTGTACTGTAGTACTGCTAAAGACACTGGCTCAGGATTGGTGCAACCAGGAGTCAGGATCCTCTCAAATTCCATGGTAATAGGGGGCACTTAGCAGCAAAAGAGGTAGCTTAACAGCTCTCACATTTAGACGCTTGGTTTGTTGAAAATTAAACATTTGGCTGGGATGAATGCACTGCAGTACTGTAACGCAGGAGAGTCGGCTAAGGATAAATTCATGGATGGCAGTGTTGGAATAAAAGGGGAATAAATAACTTCTAGCAGACGGGGAGCAGTGGGGTGCCAGCAGATGAAACTAGGCAAGTATACGGGGGTCTGATTTGTAACATGCCCAGGAAGCTGGGGATGTGTCGCAGAATGTCCCATGGTATCAAACATAGATGCAGCCCCACTCAGTAGAATGCACCCAATTCATTAGACCTGAGATACCTTGTCCCAGAAAATCGACCACTCGACCCCACCTAATGAAAGAGGAAAGTAGATAGTGTGGCGCAAAAAAGGAAAAAGTCCATCTATGAAATGACAGAGGAGTTTGTACGTGTGTGGTGAATTAAGAGAATCTGATGCCTATTTATCCTCTCTTATTGGAAATCATCAGCAGTAAATACAACAAGAGCAGAAAAAGACAGGAACATAAAATGGCTGAAAATATAGCTACGGGCTGTCACAAGATTTTACAATGAGTTTGTCATGATAATAATAATTCTCCATGTCCCCAAAAAGGAGAAGCGACTAGCCTGGATTTAGGATGGCTTAGTCCATGGCAGCTAGCTAGAGCTACCTTCCATCAGATGAATGTTATTTCTAAATTGAACTTCTGTGCTAGATTTTCAGATCCTGCATTTTGCCTGCTGTTGAGAGTGTGCAGCGTCGAAAAGAAAGTCTGCCGTTAGTGCCAGCGACTCTGAAGCGTGACACACTACTTGTGAACGTTATTTCGACTGTGTCACATGGGGGGTGGTGAGAAGAGGGTGTTACGGCTGATTATATGGTTAGAAGTGGAGTGTCAGTGCTACTTTTTCCATTCGTCTTTTAAAGCTCATTTTCTCCTTTATGGCTTGAGGCTCATTTAAATGACTGCTCAAGACACCCCTCTGTATTATGATACTACTACTACTACTACTACTAATGCTAATAATAATAATAATAATAAGTGCAAGAAAATGATCAACCATATCTCCAGTTCTGTATACGTTGAACATACAGTTCATTTCAAGCCCACATAATATGTACACTTGGTTAGACTTGCATGTTAGTCAGTGTTAGTAAGATAAATTTTGTGCAAACAAATACTCAAATGGAATCAATGAACAGAGTAGGGTTGTGGACAGACAGACAAATTGAATCACCTATTTGACCATTATTATTTAGGGTCATTTGTTGGACGTCCCTTTACACTTCAACTATTAGTTTGTTTATGATGGGACTGGTATGTCCCCGTCGAGACCCATGAGGGGTTTGAATACTGTAATCTGGTTAGCAACTGGTGGTAGTTTGTCCACCATCTTGTGGGGCATAGCCCATTGAGAGGGAAACCCTCATGAGGATTTTGTGGTTGAGGCTTTGCTGACCCCATTGCTGAGTGTTTGCGTTGCTATAGGCTGATCCAGCAAGTTGGTCTGGAGGTCTTTACTTGCCTTTCTAATTCTGCAAGTCTAGCGTCACGCTTATCTTAAGTCGGATCTGCTGTATTTTCACTCTGTCCAGAGCTAACAAGGCTTCTTTGATTGTTTGGTTTTGGTTGAGCCAAACGTCTACATGCGTTACCATCAAAAGGAGTAGTTTCGTAATCACGTCGCGGATAGTCACGAGGATCGCAGAACTGGTTTGCAGTCCAAGTGGCTTTGCGACGCTCTTTGGCGTACGTTTCGTGTTGTTACGTTATGGGCCTGAATATGCATCGGAGTCTTTGAACTCGTCTGAGTTATTGACGCGTAGTTAGCTTTAATGTCTGCTGGTTCTCTGTCAATGAAGCCATTTACTTCGCAGTTAGATGTTAATTTAACTAGAAACAGTCGGTCTGCGACTTTAGCGATTGGATCCCATTTTGGTATGTGACAAGCTATCTTCTCTAACTCTTTTGGAATGCATTCACAGGTTTGGGGTTGTCGTCAGACAGTGGGACACATCCCCCTGGTGGAGACGCCAAAGAAAGTTCAGGAACACGCTCTGTCTGTCAGGAAACAGGAAAGTGATGTCAAAAAGCATGGAGGCTTTGACTCTGGAAGCTGCAAGTGATGTGGAGACGTTATGTGGAAGGAGCGGCTGGTCTCTCTGCGTGTTAGCAAGACCGTCCTGAAAGATTGCCTCATGAGCATTGCTCTGCTGTCCAGAATATTCAAGTTGCATGTCCATATTTGTTGGTTCATCAACCCCCACTCCCTGTCGGTGTTGGAGGGCATCAAGCTCCGCTTGGGTGTCCGCTTTGAAGGGACTCAAAGTCCATTGGACTTTGGTTTAAGCTGTCCTTCGATGATTTTAGGTTGCTACCACACTAGACAACACACAACACACAGGTTCATACTAAGGCAGGATTTAAACTCAAACTGTTAGGGACCAACAAACAGTGGTACCATACTGTTCAAATGCTCTCTTTCCTTTTCCTGTGATTATGACATCTGAATATCACACACAACTCTATGGAGTTGGTTCCAACATTGTACTGTGCATCTGCTGTACATAAACCAGAATTCTTGTTTTGCTCCTTTCCTCTCGCGGGGGTACCAATTTACTGTAGCGATTTGGGGTCTACACCTTTTGGTTATGAGTCTCAAAATGTAATATTTTTTATTAATTTTCATAATTCATAACCTTGAGGCACCACCTTGATTTAGGCATAAGGAATTCAAGGTCGTACAGCTTATTTCAACTCTGGTTGAACATCAATGTAAAATACACTATATTTTAATATCATATAAATTATTAATTTGTTTATCAGTCAAAATTCTTAATCAGTCTAATTTAATCTGAAAGGTGAGTCTCACCAGAGGATGGACGATTTTTCTGATAACAGAGAAAAATATTTAATACAAATAATACATTTATTAAACACAGACAAACACACACTAAAACTACATTCATTAATATACGAAAAGGTAACACAAGGCAACACTGTAACATGTCAATGCGTGATGAGGTTTGGCTTCAATAAACCAAAACATCTTTAATCGATTAATATCAAACAATAACACAGCCTTTGAAATGCCTTAAGCCAGGACTGGTTTTACTATCTGATTAACCTATTGAACTCACTAAGCTATCTAATGGGTAATAGCTGAAGGAAAAGGAGGAAAGGGATAGGATGATAGGATCTTAGAGTCTGTATGATAATCTGGATCGCTCTGGAAGCTAAGGCTTGCACTAGCCTTATACAGCATGAAATGCTTACAAATTGGCTGTGTCGTCCAGGCGAGAGAAGACCAATCACCGTGGACTCAGCGAGCAGTGATGTCATCAGGAGGCTCATTCAACTGTGCCTGCGGGTTTGCTGAGCTTTACGCCGGCGTCAGTGTCTTTATGTATGTATATAATAGTGTCACTTTACAAAGATTTTCACATCCAAGGTCCTGACATCAGTCAAACATTGCTGATGTCCATTTTCAATAATCTGGCATTTATATCCTCCTTTTAAACAGGGAATATGTTTTAGCGAGTGGCTGCATCCACTACATGCTGTATTTCAAGCATTCTATTAGCTAATAAAAATCCCCTAACGTGCCAATTTAATGGTGCTGCGATGTAGTTAACGCTACACTACTTAAAACAGGGTTGTAGCAAATTTGCAATAAGGAAGCAGTGAATGAAATCTCCATTGAATCCACCGATCTTTGCAGTCATACAGCGTATTGACAGCACTGAATGCTTACTATGTAACGTACTACAGTAGGCTCTGTTGTAGCCTGTGTTCAGGTGACAGTTTGCAAATGCACAATCCATTTAAGACTGGTTTCTATAGGTGTTGAACAAAGTTAAGGTTTGTAACCTCTGTCTCCATAGCAAAGTTTGTTATTCGGCAAGGATATTCACTGGTGTCCTAGAGTCAAAGATCAATAATGTATCTGCTGCCTCCACTAGCCTCATGGTTAAAAAAAGAACATCTTTGTGAATTTAGAAGCAGGAGTTATTGATCGCAGTTACCTCTTTTCTATGTTAAACTAAGCGAGCACAGGTTTAAATTCATCGCTCGTAATGCTATGCCTAACTATGCCAAAGGGCAGAGCAGAACTGACCCTGGCTTCATGCGCGTGTTGGCGCACGCATACAAATTGAGGAGTTAGCAATGAATTAAACCAATAAAAATCACCACAACAATAATTATTGATAACGTATTACATTGTGCAGCATAAAACACGCAGGAGCACTTCAGTTGCAGACAGCTCCTATTAAACCTATTTGAACTCTAACCCTTAAACTACTTGCAGTCAAATATTCAAATTAATCACTTTGTACATGCAGTAGCTTTAAATATTGGACGGTTTGTCTACTACTCCTCTTTCCTTATAGTCTTAGTTTATTCTCATACATGTGTTTTGCGCTGAGGCAGGCAGGACGCGATGCACTGAAAACAGTGTGGGCCTGTGTTTTTCGCAGTGTCTATCTAATTGCCTGACCACCAGCACTCGCCAGATTCAAACCTAACACTAATATGTTTCCAGATTTGTTTCCACTTCCCAAGCCAGATGCCAAACCCCCTGGTGAGGGCGGGGCATATGGCCTCTCTGCCTGCGGGGGAAGAGAGGCCACAGTCAACCTCTTTATTAACCTGTCAATCACACCGGGGACAACCGAGCTGAATTTCAGATGGTGCTGCCACATTTAGCCAATAGCACTTCCCCTGCAGAATCTGGGGTGAGAAATCTTTTCAAACCACCAAGTTCTGTCCATGCAATTAGGCTAAGGGACGGGTAATGGTGTCACCCTCCTCCAGGTGTCTGGATGGGATACGTCTGGTCATGCAGAGGAGAGGGCATTTGACAGCGTGCAAATTCCCACAGGTGCAGTCAGAGAGTCAGAGAGCGCCACTAAATCTCCACATGGAGCTGTCAAATAAAGCTGCCAATTTTATTTTTCCTTTTTTGCCGCCGGCATCAATTAGTGAAGCTAGAGAGCTTTGTGTGAGATTCACATTCACAGCTGTATTATGTGCAAAGGTCACACTGTCTCCCACTTGCGTCAAAGTAGAATACTGTCAAAAAGCTTTTAAATCAGACCCCCTAACAGGTTTCTTGCATCCCTTCTTTTGCCCCTCTGGAGACCCACTGTATACTCCTGATGAGCAGACCCTTTTCATGGACTTAAGTGACCAAAAAAAAAGAAGCAAATTCAGTCACACTTCTTACACTTATAAGTATATGTCTAGTTATCAAGTTCCCATTCATCCCATTCAACCCTTAGTCTGAAGTTCTGACTCAATTAGTGGTTGGTCAGACAGGAATCTGAAAAGAGGAGATCCCTTATTTGCGACTGAAACGGTGACTTTGCTGTTCATACAAAACAGTATCTGTAAAGCAGGAAGAGAGTCTCTTGTGGTAAGAGACATCGAAAAATTGCTCAGAGTCAACTGCAGTGCATGTTCTCCCAACTAACTGAATGTATAGAACCCTAGCATGGAGATGCCGCTGTATTGCTTAACTCTACCTGTGCCACGGCAAAAATAGCTATTCACTACCCAATTAACTTGTCCTCCATTTAGGTCACAGCGAACGTCATACACTAAATGTGGACCAAAGGTATTTTTGTGTGTAACAAATGACACTGCAAAGCGATAGTGACGCAAGGCAGATGGACTGGCTGCTTTATAGAGGCACAGGACCCCGGTAAAATAAAACAGTTTTTAAAATAAGACGGCTCTCAAAATTATAGGCACGCAGATGGATGAGCAGAAATCATTCTTGCTCCTTTATTCACCTTGGCAAGAATGCTTAGGCTTATAGTCGCTCGAGTCAACTCCCAGTGCAGATGTAGGAATGGCAGGTGTTTAAATAGCCAGACCCAGTTTTTATTGTCATGCATCTGTGACTGACTCACAGCCATAGAATTATGAGCTGATCTAGTGACCCTTTGGCTTGCAAACCAGAAAGGAGGAACATACCCCCCCCCCCCTCCCCCGGTCCTGTGAACAGTGCTCTGGCTCTGGGTAAGGACTGCTGTCTGCAGGCAATGAGATAAGCTCTCTCTCTCTCTCTCTCTCTTTCTTCCTTTCTCTCTATCTTCCTACCCACTTCTTCTTGCCTCCCCACAGGCCCATATCTCTTCGTCCTTTCCCCTTTCCTCTCTTTCTTACCTCTTTCCTCTTTATACAATGCAGATTCCCGTATAAGCTCTGGTGGGCATCAGATGCCTCTCCATGCCCTCTCCTTGTGCTACTTGTTTTGTGCTGACGAAAGCTTCCAAACCTTAACATAACAATGGATGACCCATGTGTCTTCACCCTCACCTGTCTCTAAAAGCCCTGACAGTGGGCAAACCACTCCATCACGGTGCCCTTGGTGCCAACACATACAGCTGATTCTAGGGGTTATGCTAGCTTGACCTTGACTGCCATACTGAAGGTCATCAGTCTTTTTCTCCATTGTCCACTCTCGTACATATCTGTCAATTGTCTCTCTGGGCCAAACAAGTGCAAGTGCCAAACGATGGATCAACTCAGCGGTGATACATCCATGTTATAAATATTCGGCTATGGTCAAAGGTTAAAGTCATGTTGGTTTGTTGTTGTAGAGTTTAATTTAAATTATATTTCCATTCTTTTCATTCTTTTCATTTCTTATTCCAAAACCGAGATATAGCTTAAAATAAACAATTAATTAATTAATTTAAGAATACACACTACCACAGTACACTGTACACAGTGTGAATAGCTCTGTAGACACAGTTAGAGATAAGCGACAGTGTCAAGGGTTTAACAAAAAATCATGATCTATATCATAACCTATCATGATGATGGAACTCCTTTTGAAACATAAAGGGTCATGAAAAAAATTACTCTTTTCCACTTATCCCTAGCCTGCCAAAACTATTCTGACTTTGCACGGTCCCTCTCTACAATTTGCTCTACAATCTCTCAATTAATTAATTAACCTTCTGGCAACACACCCTGGTATTTGTAGACATGCCCACTATTTTGCACCCACTCTCAATTCAAAATGTTACAGAACCAGTAACCAGCCAGTTACAGAACCAAACACCAATCGGCGTCCAGGTGGGTGGTTCACTTGGTGCCGAAAGCAATTAATTGCCAGTGTTCAGAAAACACCTGTGTTTGAAATTCAAAGTGTGTTGTTCTGATTGACACATTTTGCCACCGCCTCTATAGACCTGGAAAGTGGTACGTCATTTTCCGGAGGTGCCCTGTCCCAAATAAGGATTCATGGGTCTAACAGTTTTCCCTTTGAGAAAAATTAATGACGATTTAAATATTCACCTCTACCACAGCCTGTCGAAGTGCAAGCTATCATTTCAGTGCAAATAAAACACGTCACCACGTCCCTCTAACTACTCAACGGCAATATTACCTGTGATATTACCATAGCAACTTACCTTAGTAAGAGCACAGCTATGTCTGTCGGTATTAGTTTTACAGCTTCAGCATTCTTTTTCAAAGATGACCAAAAGAGTTCGGCAAGGGCTGCCGTACATAACTTGAGCTGGCAGCTTACTTTTAACTTTTAGCAGTTAGCAAACATTATATCACTTGCGAACAACATATCTGAAATGTATGCTAAAAGCTCAATTGATTAGCACATGAATTAACATGAGCACTACCACAACCCAAAACGAAACAATGCCTGGATCAGGTTCTACCAGGCTAGCCTTATCCACCTTTTGCACCATCATTTAGTGAGTCTGTCGTTTTCCCATTTAGAGACACACTCGGCCCAATCAGCCTTCCATTATTTAAATTGTAATAAAATCTGAAAATAAAAACTAGTACCCGGAGTACTATATGTTGGCTTGGGGGGCGGGTCTCTGGGTTTATGTATAGCGGTCTCTGGGTTTATGTATAGCATCAGTGTCAAATGAAATTATTTCAGAGCGGCTGGATGATTACACAAAAGGTTACACGATAAATGGAATCTTTCGCCCATAGAGAACGGGTAACTGGGAGGCAATGTCAGACCGAATAATGGAGTGGTTAAGAAATGGTCATTCAGTCTAATTTTCAGGCTACCACTAAACCCCCTTGCCAAAAGTCATGCTTAGCATCTCACCAATGTCATTTTCACTGAATAATCTCTGCCCAGTCACTGGGAGACACAAAACAGTGACTCATAGTGAGGACACTGTAACTACTTTACTTGTCAGGTTCTCCAACTTCTCCTTTCCTCGCCATTCACAGAATGCAAATACGATTTTCACTGTTGCAAAGCCAAGTCTATGTGGGTGCATGACTTGGGTATGCACATAGGGAATATTAATGCATTCCATTAGGAAAGGGCAAATTAGGTGCCTAGCTTTGCAGGTGAATTTTTTTTATGAATTCATTTGAATAATTGATGCGGTTTTTTTTTTGTGTAACTTCACAGTGCCTATACTTCACAATGACTTTACAATGACTCCGCCTACTCCCAAGAATGCATAGTCAATAAATTGTCTGACTCTTGTTTTGATGAGCTGGCCCTTTTGAGCAAGATGTCTAACCCCTACCTGCTTCTTCATACTTGGAATTGTACTCTCTGTAAGCCGACTTAATTGTAATTTCAATTCAAAATGTGTCACTCGGCAGAAAAAACAATGACATCCTATACTGTACAGTGCATTTAAAGGCCATCTCCCCAGTGAATATCCATAGAGCCCAAAATGCACCACGCCGACATCAGGGAAAACAGCAGGGTGCCCTCCTTGTCTGTCTTGTTGGGAGCGGTCGACGACGGTCTTTTGTGGACAAGTTTCGGTGCCAACAGTCGGGCAAGATGAGCAGCGGAGATTCCCAGAGGAGATTCCCAGCGAAACGGCACGTTTACAGTGAAAACACACTAAGGGGTCAGCATAGTCTAGTGGTCTAGGTTGGACTCCTAGCTGGAAGGTCGTGGGTTCGAGCCCCAGAGTTGGCCTACCTGTAAGCATCCTTCAGCAAGATGCCTAACCCCTACCTGCTCCATGTAATAGCACCATGTAATTGTATGTCGCTTTGCATAAAAGCGTCTGCTAAATGTAAAATGTAATGTAATTGTAAAATAGGTGACTTGAGTTTCCTCACAGGTAGAGCAGCGAAGACAGGACAGTTAAACAGGCCTTAAGGGCAGAAATAGGGCACCTGTAGGTGTCCTTGAGCAAGTCTTACCTGCTACTTACAACCTGTAATTGTACTCACTGTAATTTGCTCTGGGTCAAAGCGTCTGTTAAATGACCCAAATGTTAAAACTAAGGGGAAAACAGGTAACATAGTGTTTCACTTGTGTGCTGGTACGTAGAGGTGGGTAAGTCCGACTTCAGAAAGTAAATGTCCAGCCAGGGTTTCTGTTCACTAAACCATGTGATTTAAATTACAAGGACTAATAATAATAATCACCTGGTTAAGTGAACAAGCAGAAGGAAAACCTGGCAGGACTTTTACTTTCTGTAGTCAGACTTTCCCTACCTCTGCTGGCACGGCACTGTTAATGTGATGCAAATAGTGCCATCGTAGACTCAGAATTACAGCACAATATCCAGTGACATTTACTGTTTTGTTCCCACTATACACCTTGGGATGTTTGTTATTGAGTATGCCTGCAAGCAGAGTTCAGTGTGACTGCTCTCATCTGGAACGTTCCCCTCAGCACCCTGACCTGCAGGATGCCAGTGTGCGGCAGTTAGGCACCCCTGCAGGTGTATTTTGGCCTCAAAAGACCACTTATCCATGATGCTGATACTAATGGTTATTAGAGGCGTTTTTAGCATCGTAAAGTCTTCAATCTTGTCCCTCATCGTCTCTGCCGAGGGAGGCAGCAAATGGGCAGCTGCACTTGTGACCATGCAGGTAACAAAAATATGAA
Organism: Percopsis omiscomaycus; assembly: GCA_027575585.1. Lineage (NCBI taxonomy): Eukaryota > Metazoa > Chordata > Actinopteri > Percopsiformes > Percopsidae > Percopsis > Percopsis omiscomaycus. Next base: position 28,178 of record JAODLI010074996.1, read on the forward strand.
TCATTCAAAACAGTCTGTTGACATGTTCAGTCCCCCGTCCGCTCTTAGCTGTGCGTCTGAATAATTAGCCTGTCCTCTCTGCTGTGCCTCTTTCATCTCGCCCTGCCCTCTATTTGATGGTGCATCGCAGTACTATTGACAGTGACAGTGGTGGCAGACATCCATGCCGTGCCAGGTGGAGGAGTGTGAATTGTCAGGACAAGGTTAGAGCAACCGAGATATAGAATGATAGAGAGGCAGATAGAGAGGGGAAAATAGAGATAGAGGAAGAGAATGAGTGTGGAGATAAGCCAGTGTTAGCAATGATCTAGCCCTGTGAATTGCTTATTTTGAGTTCTTCTCTTTTTTGCTTGCTTTACAGGTGACTATTTGAACTTTTACATTAACATAATTACTAGGAGTATCTCAGGGTAAGAACTTGCATAGTCAACTGTGATTCGCAAAGCCCTGCCACCCTATTTTTTTTGTTTGTTTGTTTGTTTGTTTTCTTTTTTATTGATCTCATACAATACATGTGAGGTGATATGCTATATTGTCGATACTGTATGTCGGTCATTGTGTTTTTGGTGTGGCCGAAGACAAATTTCCTCCATGATGGACAATAATGTTGTATTTCTTCTCATTTCATCATAATTTGCAGTGCAGTCTTAACACAGACTCGCCATAGACACAGGCGTGCTCTACTAACAAACACGCCCATTATGTTTCTGCTCAGCGAGACAGACAATAATGATGGCCATTTTCACTTTTTTTCAGTGGTTGTATAATAAAGGGACTTTTCTAGTTTATTTTTTTCTAATTTTCTCGATTAGTCAGACGTCATCACTGACATCAATAATCATCTACGACAAGCGCAGCTTATTTACACATATGCCTAACTCCACATAAACCCCAAACCCCAAACAATCGTTGAATGCTTGGAGTCACCCCTACTAAAGAAATTTGCTATTAAGGTTGCCTAATGATTGTCTGTTTCCTTGCCCCAGTTCTAAAATGGTTTGACGTTACCCTATTGTTGAAGCTTGGGTTTTAGTCCACTGGCTTAGTGCCTACCGCATTAATTAATATTATATAGGTCTTTAGTTGAAATAGTGGGCGTGTCTATGAACGGCAGAGTGTGTTGCAAGAAGGTTGATTAAAGCTGTTTCCAGCTTTGTGTGGCTCCACAGACAGGTAGATATAAAGTAGCAGTGGGGCATTCACCCAGCAATCTATTGTTACAATTGCTCTTAAAACCTGTTACAGTCTAGCCTATGTCCTCTAGCAGCCCAACCACTGCTCTTTGAAATAAAACATGCCACAACCTGTGACACTTTTCTACCTGCTTGATGTTATTTTCCTCGGAATGTAAGCACAGACATCAGATTATAAAAAACTACCAGGATTGCAAACGAAAAGGCTTTCATGAATAGAGAGTAGGCAGAATCCATTTTGCATTACATTACCTCAGAAATAAATAGCAGGCAAATGTACATTTATTTATATGAAATATTTTGTAATGCTTGGGTCACCGTCCATTTGGCAGTGCTTGTCTAATGAATCATTAAATTCAAATAGCCACACTGTTAACAAGCAAATACAAGTGCTTACAAAAATTCATGTAGCTTTATCCAGGAGACACCGACCCAGCTCAAGTCCTTAGCGTAGATTAGCTACTGTATGGCACCCTCTGCAATGGTAAGATCTTGCTTGGATAGCCAGACAGACGGTCTCCTCAAAATTAGGTAATTAATGACATTTAAATGTTGAATGGATCCCTGTCTAGTTGGCATTAATTAGGTGGATTAGAGGCAAATCCCAGTAATCCAGCTGTTTTCAGAGAGTCGAATGGCTTGGCATTTCTCAGTTCTATTGCTTACATGGCAATGTGCCATAAGTCTGTATGGCTTCATTACCGGAGCTAAGCGAAAAGTAAGAATTGACCATCTTCTCAACCTTCGAGGTCGTTACCTACCATAGCACAAATCAAATGTCACCAAATTATATGGAAAGCTTGGCTATCTTATTCACTCCCCAGTGATTTTGTTATTATGGTCACGGTTAAGCTCTCTGTAGTGAGTGTCAAACCATAACATGGGCAAGAAGGAATGGGTGCGGTGAGAAGGCACCACTCCGAACAGCTATGCAGAGAAGGGATTGAAGTCGGAGAGCAGCGATCGAATCATCACTGCCAGGGGTGCAGGCACACCCTGTTGTTCATTAGTCTCAATGAGACTTCAAACCTTCATATTCATAACAGTATACAGCCTACTAACAAACACCTTGTCTACAAACAATGCAAAGTGTTTTGTTTGTAGCCTGTATCTTAAATATATACAATATATTTGAATACACTACTGTATTTTGGAGTAACTCCAAAATACTTTGTCACCAACTTTCAACATAAATTTGTGATGATTTTTAAATAATTATTCCTGCATTGAAGGCTACTGTATACCTTTTCCAACTCCATTACATTCCACTGTCTCATAATCATCATATACAGTATGTTTTAGTTTGAATGCTTAATTTCAATACTACAGTAACTTAACATGTAATGTATTATTTTGTTTAACATACATATAAGGTATTGAATGATATGGGGTTTTCCTCTAATTCATGCTGGGTGTGGAACAATATAATTTCCCACAGAGATGAATACTATTCATCACGTTATATTCATATCCTGAAAGTTACTCATAATCAAGATCGAGATCATATCAATCTTTTCCATTTTCTTAACTTAATGTCCCGCAAAATGGAATTGCTTTAAAAAAAGCATTTGAGCATTCCTAAAAGGATACTTTTTTTTCCTTGCTTTTTCCCAAAGTTAAATTTTTTTCTCCTTCATATTTCCAAGTGCTTTATCAAAGCCTGAATTGGAGTCGCAGAACTATGAGTAATGTTAGAATGTGTCACATACATTTTAGCTGGGTTGTCACACCACACAGAGCATGTGACAGGATACATTAGCGTTTGTACACAGTTCAACGTCACAGGCATATCCATAGAAACCAGGGAATAACCCACCTACACACACTATCGAGGTACCGCCGCCTTAGATATGCTGTCAGGACTAGGTTAGAATAGGTTAAGCCTGAATGCTTGAACTTGAAAGGGAAGGGTGTGTTTCTCCCTCCCCCCCCCCCACCCAAGGAAAAGAGGGCTACAGATGGTTGGTTGCCAGACAGTGCTGCTTCAGCCATTATTACTGTTGGGTTACGCCGAACAATCTCATTACAAGATCACTCCAGACTGGGTCAACTCATGGAACATTCATAAAATGAGGTTAAATATATATGGAAGGCCAGAAAAGCCTTGTGACAATCACAGTAACACAGTTCCAATAAATGTTACTGGAGATGTTATGGCTACCACTGTAAAACGCACAGAAGGAATATAAAAATAACAAAAATGGGTCCCCGGGCACTGGCGGTAGCGGATATAATCTTTTCTCCTCTTCACACTTTTCATTTGTAATCCTCACATTTCTATATTATATTGTTATTATTATTATATGTTTTATGCTTCTGCGTGTGCTGTCAATTAATTAAATGTAGTATCAATACCCCTGTAGAGCATCGCATTTGAGCCTCTGAGGCATTTCTCTGATGACATAATGGGCGAGCGTGCGGTCCCTCTGTGTACAGGACGCTACGACACAATGAGGTGATGTAGCTATTCTTGGGGGCTGCTTGTGCACGCCGACGGATGCCATTTTTCACACCATTAACTACTGCCTACTGGTTTTATTCACAGCACACAGATAGGGCCAAAACAATCCTAAACACGCCCACGAGCACAATTGCAACAATTGATGTTCAACCCGGCCTGTCGCAATTCTGTACAGCGGGAGGAACGATTATCTCCATCTACTTTTCATCTCTCTTTCTCTGTCTGTCTCTTTCTATCCAGCACTCACCCTCTTTGACTCCCCCTCTATATATCTTTGTCTCTTTCCTCTCTTTCTCTCTCTCTCTCTCTCTCTCTCTCTCTCTTCCTCATTATCCTCTATCCAGCTTTATCCCTCCCTAGGGATGGCGATGGGTAAGGGGCTTTACCGTTATGTACAAACATGCTTACCACAATTTTCCTCTCCTAGCCGATAATAACTAGCCCGTCGGTGCGTAAGTTGATAAAAATCAATGGCCACAATTTTGGGGTGTTTACCTCAGCAGAGCTCCAACCTAAAGCCCTCATTACAGTCTATGCTGCAGTGCAAGGGTTCACGGAGGGAGGCCAGGCTCAAAGGGCCAGCTGATCCAGTGGGTCTTAAAGGCATGATGGGCTAGTCAATATGCTGGTCCTGCATTCTAAAGTAGCAGGAGCTCCACAGCAGAGCTTGGTAAAAGAGGCTCGGGGGAATGCTTTGCCTGGCGCACTTTTATTCTCTCCACTGCCTTCAAGGTTAGATGCCGCAAAAGCCTTAACTCTTCATTTACCAGACTTGCCCAATCCTTCCACCTGACTGTCCTTTTATCGCTACACATCTACATCTAACCCTTGTGCTTGGTGCTGCATTGTCAATGACAGACTGAGGAAATGCAGAGTATTAGGATGTTCTGATTACTGTTAAGTCAATCTGGGTGAAACAGTTAACTACTGTCATTACCCATACAAAATGGGAATGTCCTCCCTTTTCATTAAAACAGACAATATTAATCAACGAATGAACCAAATTCAACCACTGGTTTGTGAGGTCAACCTGAGGTTACCCTGATGGATTCCTGCAAGAAAATATAAACTTGACAGAGAAAAAAATGGGTTTGAATATGTAACAAATGATCCTTCGATATACAACCTGAATTCTTACCTAAAATAGTGAAGCAATACACACTGAAAATGATGGTGATTGTGATTGATTTGAATTAATTGTTAGAATGAACTCAATTTAAGTAGAGCTTAGATCAGGGCAGCGAGTCAGGTGTAGAGATGTATTCGTTGAAGAATATATTAGTGTTGATGTACCTTGTTGTTTATCATGTACTAAAAGAACTCTGCTTGAGGCGAGTTTAATTTATTTAATTTCTGCACAATAGAGGTCAGGCAAGGGGGAACAAATTGACAGACACAGCAGACGGGCCCTTGTCAAAATGCCTTTTAAAGAGTAAAAAAAACCTTGGCCCAGGTGTGTTTGGTTTGGGGTTACCACCCCCTAAGACTGGGGGCTCTAGTTTCAGCATGGCGCAAGGCCGGCAGTAGTGCTAACGCAGACATAGTGACAATTTTGAAAGGTGGCGCAGGGCTAGTTTGGTTTCAGATAAATCCAAATATTGCAATAGCGTCTCAGCCTAATCAGACTTAGCGCATATGCAGGCATTGTGTGGTAGTTTCTGGGCTTTAGGCAAAGGTGTACTAAGCACAGACTAATCCAAAATCACACACGCCACTTTTGTGTTGGCCTATTTCGTGAATATTTTAACTAATGACTACTGTCCTTAACCTTTTTAATCACAAAAACAAAATACTATATCGAAGTGTATTATTGTCTTCTGTTGCGCACAATTACAAAAAAGTATTGGCCACAATTTAGATTGACTTAGATCGCCGTGCGCCTTCGCTCACGTCTAGACCCCAAAATTAGGGCCCTGGGTGATTTAAAGGGCCAGTGTGTAGTTTTTAGTGACATCTAGTGGTGATTGTTGCGAATTGCAAACAGCCAGTCACTCACG
>JAODLI010074997.1:0-12647 GCA_027575585.1 Percopsis omiscomaycus
TGCCGGGAGGTAGACTAGCTCTGTCTTTTCAAGGTTGAGCTTGAGGTGATGCGAAGACATCCAAGCACTGATGTCAGTGAGGGTCACACGTTGCTTTTAATGGTTTGCTAGATTATTTAATTGCTTATTCATTTATAACGGTGTTAAAGAAACCCATTTCCTCTTTCATTCTATTAAAATAAATAACAGTGGTTGTAAACTATATAATTAAATAATTTTAATGATATGGTATAGCAGAAGGCCATATCGGGGCTTTATCACTAATCATGTGCACCTGTGTCTATCTGTGGGGGGTATATTTGTTGGGGATGGTTTTTAAATCTTTGTTGGTTATTGTTTTGGCTATACGTGTATGCTGGAAGAAAGCCTATCTTATTTAATAGCTTATAGTAAATGCCGAACTGGCGCTCATTTCCTATACCTTTCATGTTTGTGTCTTCCCCTCCGTCTGCGCCTGCACTCAGCACCCAAACCAGTTTTTACAGCGATAAAAACCCCAGCAGCTGTATGTTTTATCAACTTGTATAAACTGATAATTGCCTGTGATTGTCTAATTACTATAATTAATGAGTTTATTGAGCTCATGAGACCAACATGATTGTTTCTGACTAGATCTCCTTTCTAACCTACAGTATCTCAATGCAAAATACCTGATAGTTCTGCCATTAATATAAATTAAACATACCCAGAACCTCACAAGTTCTCCCCAGCTCCCCAGAGTGTTGTAGGGGGAGGAGTAGAAAGGGAAGGGGCATGTACTGTGCTCTGAATGTTTTTATGAAGCTGCTTTGAGACCCACACAATGTCTCTTTCCCCAGGGGGACACTCAGATCCCGTCTGTGGCCGTCACCAAGTCTCCCAAGGGATCGGGTCTGGAGGGATTTCAGATAGAGCCGGACTCCTACGACGTCCCCGCAGACCTCTCCTCAGACGAGGAGTACCTGTCCATAGAGGAGGCGGAGTCCTCGCGGGCCGCCCGCCTCAAGAAGTCGGTGATGAAGGGCACAGAGAGCCTCAAGGCTGCCTTCTCCAAGGAGAACATGTCCAAGACCAAGGGCAACCTGGGCACCAGATTCCACAACCTGGGTGAGAAGGTGGTCCCGCCCGAGAGGCGTGAGAAGATGCATCAGGCGGGCGAACGCCTCAAGCAGTCCGGCGAGCGGCTGAAGGAGAACATCGCCAAGAAGGCTCCTACCAAGGAGTCTTTTCGCATCAAGCTGAAGAAGGAGCGGACCGTGGCCGAGGGCCAGGAGGGCGCGGAGGGCGCGGAGGGCGCCGGGGATGCCGAGGCGGTGCCCACTAAGGGAAAGAAGAGCCCTGAGCCTGCCTACACTGAGGTCGTCTCGGAAACGAAGAGGGAGGGGCCCGTGGAGGAGACTGGTGCCACCCGGATAACAGAGGATGAAGGGAAGGAGGATGATTACGACAGGAAGTAAGTCTGCCCAGAGAAGATGGGTGGAGGTGATGTGGCTTCGAAATAGCGAGCGACCTGAAGAGGAGCCAAGACATTGAAGAGGGAAGGTCTGCGATTGGTCAACGATGTTATGGGACCTTTCTATTTGATTAAAAATGTTGAAGTGTAATATTTTCTCATGACCTGGGTTGTACTGACCTGGCTCACGAAACAAGTGAACTTGAAATACATTGAACTATCAAACATTAGGTAGATCAAATTTCAAATGTTTATTTTCTTTAAAATGCTTGAGATTTGTTTTTTTTTTACCACATAACAGGAATGCAACATCTTGGGTTTTTGAGAAAATATATTTATTGACATTGGTAATGATTATTATTAACATATTTGTAAGTCCAAACTACTGAGATGTGGGTATTGAAACCAGTTGTGTTTATTCAAGGAGTCCAACAGATTTTCGTTGAATCATACAAGAAGGCTAGAGAAGAGAAGTTCCCTGAGGACAAGTGATAGTTAAAACCTTCAACGCATAACGAGTGTTGATAAGAAGTCTGTGTGTAGTAAAATGGGTTGATCTGAATGTATAATCTTGTACATATAGACAAAAACAAACAGAAAGATAACATTTGGTAAGTGCAGGGCTCAGCTGGTCTCTGAGTAGTCTTGACAGAAATAAACTGTTAAGAAAAAATAAGGATTTGACGTCAGACGGGTTTCTGTACACTAGTCAGATCTTAAACAACAGGTTTTACCACTAGGGAGGAATCAGAGCGTAGGTTAAAAATATGTAGGCCCTAAATTAGATTGGGCATGATTAAGCACACACCTAGCTGTGAAACTGTAATACACACACCTGCCCATGTGGCATTTTAAACCCTCATATAATAGAATCAAAGTGATTTGAGTAAATCGTTATATGAAGTTTGATCCAATCATATACACGCTATGATTATAGAGCTATACGTATGATGTGTAAATGGAAAACAATACCCTTTCAATAGAAAACACAGAGGCTGATGGATTTCTTGGCTGTGGTGATAGCATCAAAGCTTTTAAGTTAGTGCTGTTGCTGTGTAATAATGTATCTGCAATTATGCTTCTGCTTATTATTCATAGTATTTTGAATTTGAGTTGGACAGAGCGTGCAGAATGTATATTTAAAAATATGTTTGATGGTTTCACTCTTAAAACTAAACTACATGTTTTCAAATGTAAAATAAAATAAAAGAATTTGCTAGAATGAATGGACAAGAGGTTTTTGATTGTTGTTTATGTAGAAGCATCTTTTGCAAACAATTACGTCTTCATTAATATTTATATATTTTATTCAGTTTAAATTTGAAATTAGGTCATTTAACTTTGACACTTTTATCCAAACAACTTAGAGTCCAACTCTGTGGCTCGAATCCACAATCTTCTGCTGGGAGTCCAACACCCAGACCACTAGACTATCCTGTTGTAATGGGGCTACTATTTTAACTGATTGGTGGCCTGTGATTTCAGCATGTACATGTAGCATCAGACACCATTTGTGTTTTTGTATAAATCAATGTTCATGAAAAAATAAGGCACCTGTCAAGTAAAAACCAGTGTTTGCTGGAATTAAATATTCAAATTTTTATTTGGGCCTTGGGCCCTTAAAAACTTAAAACTATTTTGTAATTTTAAACAAACAATCAGGATAAGAAGATTAGCACAACAGTTTTTATTCCTATGAAAAAGGGTAGTTTTAGCGAGACAATCTCAGATCTGCATCAAATGTGAGGAACACACAATCACCACAGCCCCTCGCATCTGCAGCGCTGCTCTCATCTACGTTTCAAATTAAATCACTAGGTTGTGGGCCCGAGCAAAACACGATCACTCAGCTGAGTCAGCAATGTCCCGAAGATTCACTTCTCGGCCAGCATTGGCGTATAAATGAAATGCCAATCATCTGGCTCGGCAGCAAATTTACTGCACCACTCCTCTATCTGGCGAGATGTCATAGTACTTCGTCAAGTGTGAACGTTGGCCCTAAAGCAAATTGGGGCCTCATTCACTCGTCCATCGTAAATTACAAGTTTCGAAAAAACCAATACATGAAATACAATTGATACCTATTGCATACCTGTATACCTGTAAAACACAGGCTACACAGCTTGTTACTTGGCTGCACTTGTCATCGTAGCGCAGTATCAACGTAAACACTGATTCATGGGGTGTATAACATATTATCAAGACCAGACCTAACCCTAACCCATGCCAAACACAGCAATTAAATAAAAATCTAAAAATACAAGTGATGCAGCGTGGTTTACATTACACCTGCAGCGGATGTAAGCTAAGACGCCCACTGGAAACAGATATTGAACCAGTGAATTATTAAGAATGTATCCTATATTAACTGATATGGAAATACATGAATGAAACAATATTGTTCCTATTTTTATTTAATCATGAGTTGGCACCAAACTTATTTATAGGAAGGAAGCGTTGCCAAACAGCACATACATTCTAATTGTAACATACATAATAGACTGTTTTGTTTGTTTTTACAAAGCTGTCAGTCATTCTAATTGAAAAGACCAACTCTCCTCTGGTATATTTGCATTTATCTCACATTGTATTCATCCCTGCTGGGAAATGTGCATTTCAAAATGTAAGAAGACACTGACATTTTGTTGTCCACTTCCAAACAGGCCTACCTTTAAATGTACGACGTAACCTACGGAGGCCTGCAGCGTCCTGCTTCTCTAAGGGAGTTGTGGACTTTAAATCCTTCACAGGTTGTCAACTGCTCACTCTAATTTCAGTTTTTCCTTTAATAGACCCAACAAACTAAGAAAGATGACACCACCCCCATCTGGAGCACAGCACTCCAATAAATGTTAATCATGCACCTGTGCTTCACCTGTGCTGTCCAAGAAGTGCTGCAAAATAGCATTAATACATTCTTCTGTTTTTTTGTTTGTTTGTTGCACTTGGATTTGAACCAAAGATAGCTATGTTCGCTGTGCTGCCTTGTTTTATGCTTCCACGTGGCAGCATTGAGGTCAAAGACATAACTTTGATTTAGAAGAGAGAGAGAGAGAGAGAGCGAGAGAGAGAATAAAGGAATCAAGCACTTTGGAGTGATTGCATTCAGCTTCATCTGTTTATCATGCATTATGCATTAGCCAAGCAACAATTGAACTCTTAAAGTAATCTGTTGAAATAAGAAATGCCCTTGAGTGTTTCTGAAGGAACTGCCTGGACATATAGTCCCATTAAGACAGCGCTTTTTATTCTGTTTAACCACATATAAGAAGTGGTTGTCAATAAAATGAAATCAATCAATTATTAATGAAAATTTTAAAATCATCTTGTGGGGCCTCGACACCCACTTAGAAAACCACTGCATTAAGACGTCTGATATTCTTCTTTTTCTCATTCCTTCTAGGATCTACACTTCCAGCAACACTTATTCAACAGTAATTATGACCGCAGTGTAACCATAACAGCAAATCATGGTGCTAGGGGTTGAATGTATATGATTTTTAACCCTTTCGCACGTACGTTTAATGTAAGTTATGCAAACTCAGCACACTCAGACCAAGTCAAATTCCTCATACTGTAGGTGTCTGGCAATAAGACTTCTAATTACATAAGTCTGGTGTGCTACCAATAGGGAGAAGATGTGCTTTAGGGGAGATAAGGGGGTGATCTAGGGGCCCAAAATGCACAGAGGAGAGATTGTGATATATTCTACATCACAACTGTTAGAGTTCTGTGTGGGGAAATGGCACCAATTTAATTGTACATTTTACAACATTAAACAGTTATACCAGTGAGCCCCTCCAATCTGCTGTGCTTATTAATGTACATGTCACCAGGGTTTAGGTCACATTAATCTCTTCTTCTTTCAGTATGTTCAGGAAACATGATTGTTCATTCTGGTAAAAAAGAGGCTCTTTGAACAGCTTTCATTCCGAGAGCCAATATCCATGTTTAAACAAAACACATTGCTAACAAATTAACTGGATATTAGCTTATCAAATTGTTGCCTAAAAGAAATTTGTGGAATTCAAAAAAGTAACACTGGAGTCTCTATTTGACAAAGCACATAAAATAAAGCAAATATCATTCAACATCAAAACAGTCCCACATGAAATATGGACTGAATTAACACATTTTCGGCAGAAAATATTCTATAAAAATGAAAACTAATTAGAATTAAACTATTTTTTTGAGGTCTACGGGGTCTCTGGTAGCTAATAGACCATCACTGCCTCGTTTCTGCTCTTCCCTGTCTCCTTGTGCCCTCGGGCCAGGCATCCTGGTAGCCTGCACTCATTGCAGTATTATTCAGGTTGAGATGAGGATCCAATTCTGTCCTTCCTTCCAATTACGTCTGTATGGCACAGCACACACACCGCTGTCTGCCCCCGGGGCAGGGAAGGGACGCAGGACTCTTGGAAGCTCACAGACTCAAATCAAATCGGGGACATTCAGTCGACAACCTTGTATATTCTGTTGGTTTACGGGTGCTGAAGAATAGATGGATACAGAGTGTGTGTGTTGGCTGTATGTTGGATGTTAACTGTTTTAAGGTTACAGTCATGTGTGGTGGATGACAAGGTTGTGAGGAAGACAAGATGACTTAAACTTATAGTACTGAAGTGTACACACTAGTATTACTAGAGTAATATCTCCACATACTGTATACTGTAGATAGTAGACTATATACTGTATTTCGACAGTACGCTACACAACTATATTGGTGGTCCCTATAAACCCAACATCTATAATAGCTTTTCACAATTGAGTAGAATCAACGGAAAATGTGATGTTAATGTTAACATTCTGATCCAGCATGCTAGCATCAATACAGGAGCCAGCCAGCCAGCCAGGCCTTGTCAGTCAAACCCTGTCACCATGGAGACCTGTGTGTAGAGATGAAAGCTGCATGCAGATTAAACAAACACCCTCCCCTTTTCTCTCCTCCCCTCCCCTCTTATTCTACACTGCCCGACGCCCCACAGGAGGGTGTGGAAACATGAGTTATTCTCAACCAAACCCACACACACATCTCAAATATACCCACTGCACAACTCACAATAAATTCTAGGCTAATCCATTAATGTCAAGGCCCATTAAACAATGTGAGCATATCTAAAAATATGTCTCTCTCTCTCTCTCTGTGTGTGTGTGTGTGTAGTAATTATTATGATACCGTTGGAATGGGCAATAATTATTATTTTACATATTATTAATATGTAAAATATAATATATATAATGTATGATAATGCAATTAGGACCTTTAGCAGACACTTTTAGCCAAGCAATTTACAGTGATTACAAGTATTAAGGTAGAGAGGTTAGACCTCTCGCTCAAGGACGCTTGCAGTTGGGCCGGGCATGTCGAGGTCGCTCCCATTACGGCGTCGATTCGACGCAGAAGCATAAATCAGCCTTAACCACTAGCCTATCTTGCCCCCTACTGTTAGCGATTTTATACCGTGACAAAACTTATTGATACGCTTGAATTTTTCTCAGATCCCTGACCAGTGTACTAAACAAAAAATATATAAAAAAATACGACAACAGAATACTCACTGCTGTTGTTGTTGATTATTGACAGCAAGGTAACGTTAGTGAAAGAGCTTTACGTTCCAGACACGTTTGGGTAACGTTACACATGTAGTTTTTCCAACAGCTACTTAAAGAAACTCAGCAGATATTCAGGTGACACTACATTTAATCCTGTGTTGAATAAAATAACAGAATAAATAGGTCTATGGTGTGTGGTTCACACTCCAGCCCAGTTGGTGGCAGTAGGCTACTGCATCATTAAAATGAGTTGCCTACGGTACCGCCATAAAACAAATAGTTTTTAGTCGAAAATGCAAATCTGATGTGATAATGTAAAACATTTCATTTACGAAGCTCAAGGTGTATTTCTACGGAATTGAACAATACATATAATTGTATTACAAATACAATATTATTTTGGCTTTCCCGTCGTTTTGCTGGACAGTAGCTATGTTAGCTCTGCTGCCTTCGGTTGCCTGACAACGGAGGGAAGCCAAATTATTAGCCGATAGCTGTGCTAGTCAGTAGCATATTGTGAGTTTATTGGTTTTTATCGTCCCTGCGTTTTTAACCTGTGGATGATGGCGGAGAACAGGCGAGGAGAGGAGGATGAGCGGGGCCCAGGCGGTGTTTACCAGGTGTTTGTGGTTATGGAGGATCTGCTGGAGAAACTAAAGATTCTGAATTATGAAGAGGAGCTTCTGTCAAAACACAACATGAAAGCTCTCTCCAGGTAAAACTAATCTTAGATAATGGTGTGAGCCTATGAGATCTGTAGGGATAAATTCACATACACATTTCCATGCACACACAAGCATAACACAACATCACAAAAAACATCCACACTCTTAAAACAGTAAGTGAACAGTGAGCCAGCCATCATCTTAAAACGCCTGCTTGTCATAGCTAAAGGATGGATTTATTTTTGACACAATTCCTGTATACAGGGCATAATCCTGTTATTTCTTATCCAGGACCGTCAATGTAAACACTGACCCACCATAATTGCAGTGTCTATGTGTTAATGGGGTTCCGCTTGAGCTCAGCCATGCCCTTTGCAGCCAAAATTACATGACCACTTGAATATCAACTAGCATGCTGCCAACTTCCGTTTATTATTCCCTCGACTCCAGGCATTACTTTGTCTCCAGCCCGTACGTGCCCTCCAACCCAGGCGAGCAGTTCTACATGTTCACCATCATCTCGTCGTGGCTCATAAACGCAGCAGGGCGACCCTTCACAGAACCGCAGGAGTATGATGAGCCCTTTGCCACAGTCTCCAATATCCTGTCTGAGCTGAGAGCCTTTGTACGCATGAAAATATTCAGCAACACTCGCACCTGGGTATAGGATAGGTCAGCTGCAATACAAAACATTGAAGAGGTGTGTTGGTGTTTTTTTTTCTTTCTAGGGTGTGAAGGTGGACTTTCCTCCATCTAAACTGAAGACTGGCTCAGGGGAGAATGTCTGCTTTGTGTTGGACCGACTCGCAGAGGAAGCCCTGAAGAAGAGAGGCTTCACTTTCAGAAGGTAAAATAAATTAAGTATTTTATTAAAAATACAGTATCAGATCAGTGTTAGTGATAGTAAATACAGTATGTGATCAGTTTATCTTCAGTATTATTTAGAGGCGTAATGTGTATTCATTGGACAGAGCAGAGTTAAGATGGGTTCACATACACACTGGATAGTGAGTACATTTGTCAATGAACCCATTCATTTATTAGCGTAACATAACAACATACACAGTATTGAAAATGTATGAACATTTTTATAATTGAACAAGAATTGAACAATTGAACAAGAATAAAAAAAAGAAAAAAAGAATAGAAATGCTGTAGTTGAAAAGACAAATTCTTGAAATTATTTTTCAACCCCCATAAAAGCCTCTTGCGACCATGCTTGGGGTGCTCTCACCCACAGTGTAAGAACCACTGCCATAACTGAATCTTATTTGTCCTCAGACCAACGTACCCAACAGAGAGCCCAGAAGAAGAGTCAGTAATGGAAGATGATGCAGAGCTCACGCTCAGTAAAGTGGAGGAGGAGATGACTGTAGGTTTAAATAAAACGCTTTACTAATATGTTACTGTCTTTTTAAAGGTATTAAAATGTAACAATAATATATGTATGATATTATAAGTGGTAATTTTTGTAACTTATGATTGTATATAATTATTCAAGTTAGAGGAGAATAATAATTTTTGCTTTAACATTTATAAAAGCTTAAAGGTTCACAAAAGGTAGTTTTAGCCCAAAAAACGATTACGCAAAAAAAAAGAATGCATATTATCTTAATTTTTTAAAACCATGTACACTAGGGAGATGGAGATCCAAAATTATTTAATTGGTACTTTTATTCCCCCTGCCATAGAGGTAGTGTTGGCACAACTGCATTTACACCAGTAGATGTCAGAATACAGTTGAGGAACAGCTGTTTTCTGGGAAAAGCTGATTGACAGTGGACCTTTTTAATTACAGCATAATAGGTAACTGAACTAAATCACAAATTACAAATAGGGAGTCGAGTAAGTTATTAGTAATTATAATTAAGTTTGGTTTTGAAAAATGACATGCAAATAAATGTAATCATCTTTATAAACACAGGAGGAACCAGATGAGGAGGAGGAAAATATTGTTGACCTGGAAATGCTGAAGTCACGGTCCAATCAGAGAGTGAGTTGCCACATTCTCCAATTAGGAGAGGGCAAGACGGGAGGGAGGAATTGAAAATTGTCTTTTTTTATATTAAATTTACATTTACATTGACAGCATTTGGCAGAACATTACATTACATTTCCCCAGTCAAATTCTGCACCTACTTAGCAAATTTCTGAAATTCTGTGTTTTAATCAATTTGATTTAAAATAATTTGAAACATTTACAGCATTTAGCAGACACTTTTATCCAAAGCGACTTACAATCGGAACATTTGTCAACAGTTAAACACCAGTTATTGTTAGCAAACAGCATAGACAGAAGATAAAGGATTGTTATAGGGGACTTCTGTTGGTGGGAATGCTTTGAGGTAGGGAGGTCGGTGGCTAAGGTACCAAGGTGGATTCTGAAGAGGTGGGTTTTAAAACTCTTGCAGAAGATCGGTAGTGATTCTGCTGTTCTGACTGCTGGGGGAAGCTCATTCCACCATTTTGGCGGCAGGAAAGAGAATAGTCGAGACTGGGCTGAGTGACTCTTACGTATTCGTAACGATGGAGGTGCCAGCCGAGGTGGTAGATCGAAGTGCTCTGGTTGTGGCATGGAATCTTACCATTTCTTGGAGGTAGAGTGTGGCAGATCTCTTTACTGCCTTGTAGGCCAACACCAGTGTCTTGAATTGGATGTGGGCTGTGATAGGGAGCCAGTGAAGGTTTCAGAAGAGGGGGGTTAAATGGGAGAACTTTGGTTGGTTGAATATTAGACGTGCTGCGACATTTTGGATTCAATGTAAGGGTCTGGTAGTAGAGGCCGGTAGTCCAGCGAGTAGAGAGGAGATTACTACAGCTTGGACCAGGAGCTGTGCCGCTTTTTTTGTGTTAAGAACAGCCTTATCCTTCTAATGTTGTAGAGCGATAATCTGCAGGCACAGGTCGTTGCATCAATGTTGGCTGCACAGGACAGTTGGTTGTTCAGGACAACTCTGAGACTCTTTGCAGTTAGACAGAAGGACACATGGTCTTCTCAAAGGTAATGTCCACTTGAGGACAGTCCTTTGCCGGAAGGTAGAGTAGCTCTGTCTCAAGGTTGAGCTTGAGGTGATGCAAAGAAATCCAAACACTGATGTAATGTACTAAAAATGCATAAGTGAAGTAACCTTATAATGCAAGAATGTTATTTGCTTGTAAAAACTGGTGGTTCACCAGTTCAACTGTTGACAAATGTACTAATTGTAAGTCACTTTGGGAAAAAAGCGTCTGCTAAATGCTGTAAATGTAAAATGTCTGCAAGACATTCAGAGGTCCGAATTGCGATCTACGTGTCAGATGGAGGGAAGGAGAGGTAGAGTTATGTGTCGTCAACATAGCAGTGGTAGGAGAATCCGTGTGAAGAGATTACAGAGCTAAGAGATCTAGTGTACAGTGAGAAGAGTAAGAGTCCCAACCACAGATCCTTGTAGAACCCCAGTGTTGCGTGGGCAGGGTAGCAGTAGCCTACGTGGCCATGGTGTGCCTAGTCTTCCATTTGTAAACTTGTAAAACAGTTTTTGCGGACTAAACAAGGCTTTTTATGTCAGCATGAAGAGAGAAGGAAAATTCGGACTGAAGTCACATTTGTGTTGTCCAGGGTATACACACATTCTTTTTTCCTAATTTTCGATTCAGTGCACAAATAAACCTATTCAATTCTAGATCAAGGACACATCTACCAAAAAAAAGAGAGCGGAATGATAGAACGATGAAAAGATATAACTGTTTTCTGAATATGAAAATGGTCTGTCCGTTATATAGCCAAGGCCCTGCTCTATACGTTCCAAAACGTCAAAGATTGATTATTTCCCCCCTGAAAAGTTACTATTTTTGTGATGATTTTGTTCTGGCAGTAGCAAAGTCCAGTAGGTGCTCTATGCCCTGTAGGCCTATGCTATCTCATCCCACTAAAATTGTAACAGGAAACAGCAAACAACAATGAGTTTAATTGTACATTTAATATTGCTGCTACAACTATGCAGATTATTATATTTAATCATAATTTTGCTATCAATTAATTGTAGACAGAATATTAGAAGCTACTTACAGACAACACAGCTCAATTTGGCAGACAGAAATGTTTTGGTGATCATATAGGCAAGTCAGAGAGGGCGTGTTTAACATTCCACGCAAGATACTCCCATTTTACGTCAAATATAGGTAATTCTCACTTTCTCTCTCTCTGACAGGAAATGGAGCTGTCCTTTAAGCCTGACGTCATCCTAGAGTCGCGGGTGGACGCCACAGAGTGGAGTCTGGAGGTGGAGCGGGTCCTGCCCCAGCTGAAGGTCACAATCAAGACAGACAACAAGGTCAGCAAGGAGCCCCCACACTCGTCATGTTAACATGCTAGTGTGTAGAACGTCTATCACAGGATGGCCTGGCAGTTCCATATGGCAACAGGAAGGTTAGCTACTTTCCTATCCTTGAGAAATGGTAGAGGTGTACTCCTCGTTTGCCTTTTAGCGCCCCCAAATCCCCACATATCTGCCCCAGCTCGATTTTATGTTTGAAAGAAAACTCTCCACAAAACTGTGGGAAGCAGTGAGGGGGTCGAGGGGGGGGGGGGGTAGATAATGGTGTGAGCCTATGAGATCTGTAGGGGAAGGAGTAGAGAGGAATTTGAGCCTTTCAGGTGTGTGTGTATGCAGGACTGGAGGGTCCATGTGGATCAGATGCACCAACAGAGAGACGGGATAACGTCATCTGTCAATGAGGCTAAGGTAGGTCTGTGAGTTCAGCTGTTGGCGCTCCTGCAGTTCTCTGGCTCCCCCTGCTGGCTAAGAAGCTATAGATATAATTACAATTAGGTCATTTAGCAGACGCTTTTATCCAAAGCGACTTACTATTAAATGCTTACAGGTAGGCCAACTCTATATATATATATAAAAACCCTACCTGCCTAACCCCTACCTGCTCTCTATCTGTCTATCTGTCTATCTGTCTATCTGTCTATCTGTCTATCTGTCTATCTGTCTATCTGTCTGTCTGTCTGT